>VSMD01064226.1:0-74244 GCA_008750895.1 Mirza zaza | reverse complement strand
GTTAGAGCTGGAACCCATACTACTAAGTGAAGTATCCCAAGAATGGAAAAACAAGCACCACATATACTCACCAGCAAACTGGTATTAACTGAGCAGCACCTAAGTGAACACATAGGTACTACAGTAATAGGGTATTGGGCAGGCGGGAGGGGGGATGGGGGCGGGTATATACATACTTCATGAGTGAGATGTGCCCCATCTGGGGGATGGTCATGTTGGAAACTCAGACTTGTGGGGGGGAGGGGGGAAAAGGGCATTTATTGAAACCTTAAAATCTGTACCCCCATAATATCCCGAAATTAAAAAAAAAAAAATGAGAGTTCATGTTAGGGTTGATTTCTACTTTTATCCCACTGTAATCTGAAAAGATACATGGTATAATTTCTATTTTTTTTTAAATGTTTTTGAGACTTGCCTTTTGTCCTAGGATATGGTCAATATTAGAGAATGTCTCATGAGCTGATGAGAAGAATGTATATTCAGTGGTTTTTGGGTAGAATGTCTTGTAAATGTCAGTCAGGCCATTTGTTCTAGAGCTTTGTTTATGTCCATTATTTCTTTTATAATTTTCTGTTTGGAAAATCTGCCTGGTGCTGTCAGTGGTGTGTTAAATACCCTAGCTGTCATGGTTGTGTTGTTTATCCATTTGTTTTGGTCAAATAGAGTTTGCTTTATGAATCTGGGTGCACCTAAGTTGGGTGCATACATATTTAGAATTGTTATGTCTTCTTGTTTTTTTTTTTGTTTTTTTGTTGAGAAAGAGTCTCACTTTGTTGCCCAGGCTAGAATGAGTGCCATGGCATCAGCCTAGCTCACAGCAACCTCAAACTCCTGGGCTCAAGCAATCCTGCTGCCTCAGCCTCCCAAGTAGCTGGGACTACAGGCATGCACCACTGTGCCTGGATCATTTTTTCTATATATATTAGTTGGTCAAATAATTTCTTTCTAATTATAGTAGAGATGGTGTCTTGCTCTTGCTCAGTTTGGTTTCGAACTCCTTAGCTCAAAGGATCTGCCAGCCTCAGCCTCCCAGAGAGCTAGGATTACAGGCATGAGCCACCGCACCCGCCCGTGTTATATCTTCTTGTTGAACAGTACCCTCCACCATTATATAATGACTTTCTTGTCTTTTATTACTTTTGTTTATTTAAAAGCTAAGTTATTTGAAATCAAAGCACTACACCAGCCTACTTTTGGCTTCCCTTTGCTTGAAATATTGTTCTCCACCTTTGTTGCTTAAATCTGAATGCATCCTTGCAGATTAGATGTGTTTCTTGAAGGCAGCAGATACTTGGCTTGCATTTTTTCATCCAATAGGCCAGCCTATGTCTCTTGAGAGGAGAGATCAAGCCGTTCACATTTATTGAGCTAACTTATAGTTGGGGCAGCTTTCTGTTCATTCTGTTGGGTTGAACTTTGTTGTTTTGTTCTCTCTCTTAAGCCATTGTGGTATCTAGCCTTGATCTTTAGCTTTTCAGTGTATTTATACTCTTGAGCGTTTATTGTGCTGATCTGTGTGTAACACTGTTTTGAGTACTTCTCAGAGGGCTTGTCTTGTCTTGGTGAATTCCCTCAGTGTTTATTTATCTGAGAGTCTTTACTTATCTTTATTTCTCCTTCAAATACAATACTTAGTTTTTCAGGGAACAAGATTCTAGGCTGGGCATTATTCTATTTCAGAAGAGAGAGAATGGGCCCCGGCGTCTCCTTGCTTGTTAGACTTCAGTAGAGAAGCCTGGCATTATTTGGATTGGCCATGCATTGTATTTTACTTGCTTCTTTATCCTTACAGCTTGTAGAATGGCCTGTTTAGTTGATATTTTGTTCAGTCCGATGACTGTATGTAGTAGTGTCTTCCTGTTTGCATTGAATCTCCCAGGGGTCTTTTGAGCTTCTTGTACTTGGATATCTAGATTTTTCACAAGGCCTGGGAAATTTTCCTCTATTATATCTTGAAATAGCTTACCTAACCCTTGTGTGTTTTCTTCATCCACTCCTGGAATGCCTATAAACCTCACATTAGGTTTCTTCACATAAGCCTACATTTCTTGTAAGCTTTACTCTCTTCTCTTATTTCTCTGCTCTATCTCTGTGACTGACTTATTTAATTGGAAGGTGTTATCTTCAGTCTCTGAGATTCTTTCTTCTGTTTCATCTACCCTGTTCTTGAGTCTTTCCACTGTGTTTTATAGTTCACTGAATAGATTCTTCATCTCCAGGTGTTCAGTTTGATTTTTCTTTATTATTTCAATTTCTTTAGTGAATTTTTCTTGTAGGTCCTGGATTTTTGAGAGGTTTCTTTGTTTTGGTTATCGATTTTTTTCTTGCCTGTCATTTAGTTTTCTTACAATCCACATTCAAAATTCTTCTTCTGTCATTTTTGTGTTCTGATTTTGGTTGATGTCCATTTCTAAGGGGCTGTTGTTCCTCTTTGGGGGTGCCCTTTCTGTTTGAGTCTTCATACTTCCAGAATTATTTTGCTGATTTCTTCCCATCTGGATCAATTGTTGCTTCTTACCTTTAGATTTTCATTTGGATACTGACATGCCCTGTTCAGTCTCTGAGCCAATAGGTGTTCATGTGTGATATTCAACCACACCCTGTATGATCAGTCAGTAGATGTTGTAAAACTGTGTGCACAATGACCTCTCTGTCAGTAGGGGGCACTTGCTAGGATGAGCACACTACATTACTGTTTTTGGGACCTTTAACCAGCTCTTATTCCTTTGGAGAGCCACTCTAGTGCCTCAGGCTTTCAGTGAGGCTCTGGGACTTCTAGGTGTTTACTTATTCTCCACCTCAGTGAGGGCAGGTCTGGGAGTGAGTCTGGGCAGAGTTGGGTTGGGTAAACCTGCCCTCAAGCACCACAAATGCTGTTAGCGGGGCTCAAATTTCTGTTCTCTGCTTCTGGACAAAGCAGTCAGGGAGGGGCTGGAGTGGCCTCACTCAGCCTGAAAGTTTGCATGTGTGGTTGGGGCTGTCCGAGACCTGCAGTCAGGAGCAGGCCTCACTCCTTTCCACCCTCCACAACTCTGCAGCTTCACCTGGACCTCTGCCAGCAGGCCAGAACTCATGCTGCTGGGTCTCCACTGGCTGTGATGTGGTCTAGGAGGTTCTCTGCACAAGATTGAACCCTGCGCTGGATACACAGCTCTCCTGTGAGAGGAGCATTGCCCTCAAGCACACTTATCTGCCCCTGAAGGCACATACCCTTTAGTAGTCTCATTCACATATATCCCTTCCGTGCCCTGGGGCAATGTGAGATCTGCGTGCATGTGAATTGGTCTGCAGGTCTGACCTCTGGGATCCAGAATTCAAACCCTGAACCTACTAGGGAGAGGAGTGCTGGTCCTAATTCATCCACGTGGTGCCCAAGCTGGCTCAATGTCTCTCAGCCTCAGGATCTTCCCTGTTCTCCTGCAGTCACCAGGCCATCAGCACACAGGAGGGCTGGAAGGTAAGGACCTAACCGTCTGAGTGCCCTTCAGTCAGCTATAGGGCTCCAAAAGGAAAAGTCCCATTCCCTGGAGATGCCTCTGGGTGGTGGCTAATTGTGTCTCTCTCGGCAGCTGTGAATAGGGAAGGGGGAGGGCAGAATGAAGCAATATGGCACCTGCTGAGTGGCTTGGGTCTGTGCACAGGGAGCTGCCCCAAGGGAGTTGGGAGCCTGGTGCTGCTTCCTCAACAGGCTTACCACTCACTGGAGATTCCAGTCTCTGGGCTGGTGTGTGCAGGTCTCTCCAACCACTGGGGAGCCCACCAGCAGTCTGAGATGCAAGGGAGGGGAAAGTTAACTGCTCCACCTACCCTTGTCTCTGGTCTCCAAGATTCTCGAGTGCTCTCTTCTTCCAGTTCTCCTCTGTAACCTCCTCCCGTGGAGTCTCCCATAGTCTCAGGTACCCCTCCTTTTGACCCTCATCTGCTGTATTCTTGTCTACTTGCTTATTTCTTCTACTTTCTTCTAAAATCTGTCTTTTTTGCACAGACACTCCTTCTGGCAGTTTTTCTCATCTGCCATCTTGCTCCACTCCCTAAAGTCTTTTTGTTATAGCCAGATTCCAAGGGGGCTCACAATAATTCTTCCTTCCTGACATTCATATATTTTTGTAATTCCCTCTGACATTAAATGTGGAGATACTTGTAATCGATAGCATAATTTATAAATCATGGTGTTTGAATTATTATGCTAGGTCATACAAACTTTGCAGCTTCTCTCTTGCTTTATCTTGGATCTCTCTGTCTAGGGTAAATCCTGCTGTCATGCAGTGAAGACACTCAGGTTGTCTTATGGAGAGGTCCCTGTTATAAGGAACCTGGGTTTCCTACCAAAACAAACAAACAAAAATCACCATTAACTTGCCAGGCATGTGAGTAAGCCATCTTGAAAGCAGATCCATAGTTCTAGTCATGTCTTCAGGTGACTGCAGCTCTGGCTTAAATCTTTACTGCAACTTATGAGAAACCTTGGACAACACTGTGCCAATTAACCCACTCCTAGTGCTATCCCACTAAAATTGTGTGAAATAGTAAATGTCTTTTTAAAAGCCTGCAACATTTGGAAGTAATTTCCTATGAAGCTGCTAACATCAATATTTGGATGTGGATCTTATATAGGTTTTCCTTTGCTTCTCAGTTATTTTGTGTTGCATTTTGGATACGAATGAAACGTATTGATAATTTGACACTGTGAATGGTTTATTATTATTTTTTTTCCTACAGAGATCACTTATTTTTTCTCTGGCATACAACAGGATTAAATAGATCACTGATCTCCTAAGGATTTGAAATGATGCACAGTTGGGCTTTAGTTTTCTTGACAAATATTCTGTTTTTATCTTTATTTCTATGATGTTTCCTTGGGGATCCAAACTGAAAGTCTGAGGTGCTTACCAAGAATTCTACTTAAATTCTTAACTCAAGTTTTTGTTGCACTATTTTCATAAGGCTTCCAGAAACTCTGTTCAGTTTTTCCACTTCTCCCTTGTTAATCAGCATAGGCTAAAAACTAATTAGTGCTGAGTGTCAGGTCAGGCACTATTTTAGTCTCCCCTTTACTCTGGCATCTTGTCCTCCCATTTTTTTTTTTTTACATTCTTGAATTTCTTCAATTCCTTAAAAGAGATTATTTCTTTATTGTGCCCATATTTTCTGTTTACTCTCTGTAGATGTTTTGGTCTTCTATAAACTAGGCTATTATTATGAAAATCAGAAATATCTGTACTTATAGTGTTTATAAAATTATATTTAAGAGATTTGCTATGTGATCTGTTTCCTTTGGATTAAAGTTTCTAGTCCTGCAATTACTTGTTAGGTGGTATTTCTGTCTGATAGTTGCCATTATGATGGAATTCTTCCGTAGCTTGACTGTGGCAATAGTTAAATGACTATGTTTGTCAAAATTTACAGAACAATAAACCTAAAAGGGTTCATTTTACTCTATATAAATTGTGAAATAATAAATGACTTTAAATTATGAAGTCCAATATACACTGAAAACATATATTATAGCATAAAATTTATAGTGTGATATTATTTTTGTTTTTAAAAGTCACATATTTTTGTATTTGCATACACAGAAAAGTAAATATTAGGTCATTAAATATGAAATGTCTGATTTCAAATAAAAAAATTATTTTGCTATATCCTAAACAAGAAGCAGTACAATTAATCAAAGTGTGTGTCTAAACTATTAACCCACTTTTTCCATCTTAACAATAGCTTGTTTATGCCAACAGTAAGGAAGCCAGGAGAGCAAGTGGTGATGACATTGCAAAAGGCATTTTCCATAACTTGTTGAGAACTGAATATTTTTCCTTGCAAGAAGTAGTCCAAAGCTTGAAAGAAGTGGTAGTCAGTTGGTTCATGGTCTGGTGAATATCGTGGATGACAGAGAGTTCCCAAGTCCAACCTCTGTAGTTCAAACAGCATTGTTTTTGGTCCAGCATTGCCTTGAAAGAGTATTGGCCTGCCTCTATTGACCAATCTCAGCTTCTTAATCACAAGCATCCTCATTATATCATCCAAATCATTGCAGTACACATTTGCTGTAATCAACTGACCAGGTTTCATGAACCTGTAGTGGATAATACCAGCTCGGAAACACTAAACAGACACCATTCGCTTTTTTGGATGAATATTAAATTTTGGACTGTGATTTGGCACTTCATCTTTATCCAGACATTGTACCAAATGCTTGTACCAAATGTTAAAATACAATGTAGAAATCATTATCCTTTATGTCAAGACAGCAAAGAAAGGCAAACTTCAAGACAATTTCTCTTCTGATGCTCATTTAATTCATGTGGTACCCATCTATATTCAGCTTCTTTTTCTTGCTGATTTGTTTCAAATGATCCCATATTGTTGCAATAGTTATGTCAAACCTTGCTGCTAATTGATGCATAGGTTGAGATGGATTTGTCTCCACTACAGTGTTCAGCTCATCATTATCCACCTTGATCTCAGGTTGCCCACATGGCCTATCCTTAAAATTAAAATAATCAGAATGGAACTTCTGGAACAATCGATGTATTATGAGTTTATTAGCCACATCCTTCCCAAACACTTCATTCATATTTCGAGCTGTCTGTGCAGCATTGGTTCCATGACACAACTCATATTCAAAAATAACACAATTTTTTTTTTTACTTATCCATGATTTCACAGCAAATTGCTCTAAAAATCTGAAGGATAATCACAAGCTAAAAACCATGCATTCAAATGAATAAGGATGTACCTTTACAATAAAAATAAAACAATAAGTGTCAAAGTGAAAAATGTCAGAGATATATACTGTCAAACTTAGCAGTTAAGGAAATTGGACATATACTTAATCACCTATGTAAAAAATATATCAAACACACACTTTGGGCTCTAAATAGTGGTTATGCAAAGTGAAAATGAGATTGGAAGGCTAATAAAGTATTTTAACTTTGCTTTGTGTTATATATTTTTCTATATTATATGAATATTTTTATAATAATCATTACAATATATTTTAAATGAGTATTATGTTGGTTATTTAAAGACTATGTGGCTCAAAAGTTGCTGTGTCTGATTTAGGCCTAACCTGTGCAGAAATACTGGCAGCTTCCACTTTTACATTCTTGAATCCCAGCCCTCATGTTGTAAGAATTTACAGAATAGATAACTGAATAATTACAAGCCATGAGGAGAGAAGCTATGCAGTTTGACATGCTACTTTGGACTTCTTAGCTACAACAGTTTCCAATTGAATACAGATATATGAACAACACCGGCCAGTATTATGGGAACAAATACCACCCAGCTGACTCCTACTCTGATTCTTAATCCATAGAATTAAAATAAATAATTATTTTATATTGAAAAAATCCATGATATATTGTTACTTGTATTCTTATGGGTTACAGAGAAACAACAAAACAAATATTAAAAATTTCAGATAGTTATAAGTATGAAACAAAGTGGGCCAATATCTAAGAATTATAAGAAGGGCACAATTTAAAAATATAATAGCCAGAGAAAGCCTCAACTAGAAGGTATTGTTTGAATTAATACCTGAGAAAAGTGAAAGCATACTTCATGTTGATCTGTAAAATTGTATTGCTATATACATTATTAAAAGAATTTGATTTTTACTATAAGATTGGTATACCATGGTGAATTTTAAGGAGAGGCATGACATAATTTAGTTTGGTAACTGAGCTCTGCTTTTCAAAATCTTTAAGGAATTCAGGTTCCTTGCATCATCTCCTTTAGCTCTGGCATCTGCATAGCTAAAGATGAATAATTGTAATGATATGACCTTATGTAGCAAGTGGTGGCCACATTTAAACTACAAGGAAGGATGGGCAGTCAAGTATCTAGCAATAATTCCATTGCCACGAAAGAAAGAGAAAATAGATTCTGGCAAACAGTTAGTAGTCTCCCCTGGTATTCTTGTCACTAGCATATACATGGCAATTTGAGCCACAATACTGCACAAAATGAACAAAGAAGTGAATGTAAGATACATGAGGATAAGCTAAGTTGAGGTGAGATCAGAAAGCTCAGAAGATCCTATATCCCCATGATAGTGATCATAAATGTGTGATAAACTCCTGACAGATAAATTCTAAATAACATCTTGATAAAGTGTATATGGTACAAATGTGATTGCTGCTTAATGCAAATGAGACCTCCTCCTTATGCTAATAATATAGTAATAAATATACTACATGGAAATGAAGAATCTATTAATATTAAGCAGGTGTAGACTAGATTTGGACTTGTTAGTTCTACATTAGGTGGGTGAGGAATGAATAAGATTTAGGTGGCTGTGAAGAGAACTTAGAGTAAGATAATATGAGTATTAAATTAAAGAACTTCCATAAAAAGCTTTGAGAAATCTGTCTATTTTACCTATTGCTATGATCATGGCAATGTAAATAAACTATGATGTTCATTAACCTATATTGCCTCACCTATTCTTACTTTGGAAGACTCTGAGGAATAGCCAAGCTCATTCTCTTGGTAGCTGCTATAAAATTATAATTATAAAATTAATTGAGCTGTTTACAATTGTGCAAGCTTAGTGATTTAACTGCTCTTTCTGCACCTTACTGCAAACCAAAATGAATTACTCAGAGTCAAAGTGTAGAGATGGGAATGTCAACATATTTTCCTCTAAAGCTGAGTAGAACATACATCTTTAATATCCCTTAGTAATTTTTGTGTAGGTCTGGATTTATGTCGCTCTCAAATTTGCTTCTCTTTCAGGCCCCAAAAATCAATGCTGGGATCCTTTCTCAGAAGCATCCTCCAGTTACTTTAGAGAGTAGTTGTTGGCTGCTTATTTGGGCACCAAAGCCATGGCTATAAGCCATACTGTGGGAGAGGAAATGAACACAATGGCTCCAGCTGTTCTAAAAGAATTTTTTAATTAATAATTTTGATTAATACTCTATTTCCCAGTTTCATTCTTTTATTTATTTATACTGAACATGCAGCTACTTTGGGGATTATTTTAAAATTACCACTATCACCACTCATATTTTTGGTTAAACCAATTCAATTCTATCTTCCTTATAATTTCTAAGAATTGGCCCAAAATTTTACCTGCAAAGGACATTCTTTTTGATTTTTAAGAACTATTGGGTATCAATTACTTGGAATGTTTTTTATCATATTAAAGGGAAGTTTTTATTTATTTATTTCAGCATATTATGGGGGCAAAAATGTTTAGGTTATGTATATTGCCCTTGCCCCCTTTCAAATTTTGAGAGACTAAATATCTCAAACTTAGTAACATTAAATTCGAATCTCATATCCACCACTTAATAATTTATAAACTTGGGAAATTTTTGAACCATTTTAAGTCTAAATTTCTAAAACATGATAGTATTCACTATTTCAGAAGGATTATTTTAAGGATTTTGTGAGATAATAATCCTAGTCTCTAGCATGTATTAAATCTTCAGTACATATACATTCTACTACTTTTTATTGTTGTAAGACATATTATAAGCCAATTTATTTAACTAGAAGCCACCTTATTTTCTATACTTTACATTTTTTCAGAAAATTTCCTAAGGAGTCATTAATGTGCAAAATTGATAGTTTACTAATAAATTTGGTAACCTGTTTAAATGGGGAAGTATCTAACAAAAATTTGTGTAGATGACTAATTCTAGAATTTATGTTGTACCTGCTGTGCCATGAGAGTAGTTAAAGTAAGAATGTTAGAAGATATTGAATGTTCCTAACACAATTAAATGATAAATGTTCAAGATGATGGATATATTAATTATCCTGATCTGATCACTCTACATTATATGTATCACAACATCAATATGTACCCCATAAATATGTACAAGTGTTATGTATCAATTAAAATTTATTGAAAAAGAAAGACAATACTAATTGTTTTTGTTGCATCCTTTCCCAGTTTTGCTATTGATGTGATACTGGCTTCATAGAATGTGTTGGGGAGGATTCTTTCTTTCTCTATGTTGTAGAATAATTACTGCAGAACGGGTACTAAGTCTTCTTTGTAGGCTTGGTAAAATACAGCTGTGATGCCATCTGGTCAAAGGCTTTTTGGTGCCGTTGGAGTGTATTTTACTGCTGCTTCAATCTCATTGCTCATTATTGCTCTGTTCAGGAGTTTTATTTCTTTCACATTGAGTCTTAAGAGGTCGTGTGTTTCCAGAAATTTGTCCATTTCCCCTATGTTTTGAGTATATGAGCATGGAGATTTTCATAGTAGTCATAGATGATATACTGTATTTCCATGGAATCAGTTGTAATATCTCATCTTTCATTTCTAATTGAGATTATTTGAGTTCTTTTTTTATATTCCTGGTTAATCTAGCAAGAGATCTATCAATTGTGTTTACATTTTCAAAGAACAAAATTTTTGTTTTAGTGAACTTCTGTGCAATTTTATTGTTTTTGATTTCATTTAGCTTGGTTCTGACTTAAGTTATTTCTTTTCTTCTGCTGGTTTTGGGCTTGGTTTGCTCCTCTTCTAGTTCCTTAAGATGTGCCATTAGATTGTTAATTTGTAACCTTTTCATCTTTCATTATAGGCATTTGGGGTTTGCATTTTCCCCTTAGGATTGCTTTCACTGTATTCCATAGATTTTGATACAAAGAAGACATAGATTTGTTCTATTTGTCATTCAGTTCAAGGAATTTCTTCATTTTCATTTGAATCTCATCTTTGATCCAATAATCATTCAGTGGAAGGTTGTTTATTTCCAGGAATTTGTGTAGAATTGGGTGTTTTCTTGGAGTTGATTTCTAGTTTTATTAAACTGTAGTCTTAGAAGACACATAGTATGATTTCAATTTTTAAAAATTTGTTGAGCCATTTCCGTGGCCTAAAATACAATCAGTCTTCGAGAACATTTCATGTGCTGATGAGTAGAGTGTATACTCAATAGCTTTGGGGTAGAATGCTCTCAAAATATCTGTTAGGCACAATTATTCTATAGTCCCATTTAAGTCAAGTGTTTCTTATTTATTTTCTGCTTGACTTGAATGAGCTGTCCAGTTCTGTCAGTGGGGTGTTAAAGTCCCTGGCAATTACAGTGTTGCTCTTTATTTCTCTACTTAGGTATAATGGGATTTGCTTTATGAATCTGGGTGTTCTTCTCTTACAGAACAATATTATTTATGAATACAGATGCAAAACTCCTCAATAAAATATTAGCAAACCAAATTCATTCAATGAATTATAAAAAAATAATCCACCATGAGCAAGTGGGCTTCATCCCAGGGATTCAAGGGTGATTTAACATAAGTAAATTAATAAACGTGATCCACCATATAAACAGAAGCAAAAAAAAGATCTTATGATCACTTCAATATATGCAGAAAACAAACATTTGAAAAAATTCAACACACTTTCATGATAAAAACTCTCAACAAAATAGGAATAGAAAGAACATATCTCAAGATCATAAAAGCCATGTAGGACAAAACTCCAGTTAGCACAATACTGAATAAGGAAAAGTTGAAAGCATCCCACCGAGAACTGGAATAGGACCAGAATTTCTATCCACTGTCGTTACTTCTATTCAACATAGTACTGTCAGTCCTAACTGAAGAAGTCAGAAAAGAGAAATAAATTAAGGGCATCAAAATTGAGAAAGAGGGAGGCAAACTATCACTTTTTGCACCTAATGTAATCTTATGCCTAGAAGACCCCAAGGTTTTCCACCCAGAGACTCCTAGAATTGACAAATAAAGTCAGCAAATTACTAGGTTAAAAATAAATGTAAACAAATCAGTAGCATTCCTATACACCAATAATAGTCAAGATGAGAGTCAAATCAAAGACTCAATATCATTCACAATAACTACAAATAAAATAAAATATAATAACTACAACTAAAATAAAAGAAATATATTTAACCAAGATCTTTACAAGGAGAACTATGAAACACTGAGGAAAAAAAATCACATATGATACAAACAATTGGAAAAATATATCATACTCACTGATTGATAGAATCAACATTGTTAAAATATCTATGCTACCCTAAGTGATTTACAGATTCAATAAATTTCTCATCAAAATACCAATGTTGTATTTCACAGATCTAGAAAAAATAATTCCGTGTTTTGCATGGAACCACAAAAGAGCCTCAATAGACAAAGAAATCTTAAGCAAAAGGAACAAATTGGGAAATATCACATTACCAGACCTCCAACTATACTATTATACAAATCTATAGTAACAAAAAAAGCATGGTATGTCATAAAAATAGAGACATATGTAACAGAACAGAAAATCCAGATATAAAACCATCCACAGACAAACAACTAATCTTTCACAAAGCAGACAATATACACTGGGGAAAGAATCCATATTCAATAAATGGTGCTGGGAAAATTAGATAGCCACATTCAGAAGAATGAAACAGGATCCATGTCTCTCAACACTCACAAAAATTAATTCAAGATGGATAAAAGACTTAAATGTAAGGCATTACACCATAAGAATTATAGATGAAAATTTTGGAAAAACTCTGCTAGATATTGGCGTAGGCAAAGAATTTATGAAGAAGATCCCATTGGCAATCTCAGTAACAACAAAAATAAATAAATGGGACTTGATTAAACTAAAACTTTTAAAATTGTGCTATAGGTCAGAAATTACAAAATCTGAAGCTCTTCCCTAAGATGTGTATTGAGATAAAATTAGCAGCTGGTTGAAAAGTATTTCTCTCTCACCATTAAAAGACATCATATCATTGTTTTGTTGAGTAACCTGATCTTGTGTAAGATGGAAAAGCCCAAGTTTCATCATATATGTTATGTCATATTTATTATACCAAAAAGTTTAAAAATATTCAATATTAATGTCCTAATCATGTGGCATTAATATCTATAATAACCTTGTGTGGGGGTCTGTTTCTTTATAATGCATTATTCAGATTTGAATCAGTGGTATATTTGCAAAGTATATACAGTCATTTCCTCTCTGAAGAAAATTGTTTTATTACTTTTCATACATTCTGATGACACTTGTTAGGATATTAATAATGTCTAGACACATGACCTCCATACAATAATTTCTTTTTAAGATTCCAAACATTTATGTTCAACAGAAACTGTGGAGATAAAGTGTTTTAATAAAGTCACAGGATGTTTTATCAGGGCAACTTGCTGTTTATTTTCTTTAACTTTTTTCTCTTAATAAATTCTATCCTATATAGCCTTCACTTGAGATGCTGCCTTCATTTAAATTATTTCTATGGAACCATTTTTATTGTAGAAAAGGATTACAAAGACAAAGTTATAATCATAAAAGAAGGTGAAAATCTCCAGTCAAGGTATGTTATTAGAACACAATAGTCCTCCTTCAGCATCCTGCTTTGAAATTCAGTTTCATGTCAATAATAGTCTGCATACAAATATTTTTAATTGAAATTCAAAGCAGAGTTATCAAGCTATGCTATGCTATACTACTCGTTCTCATTGTCTCAGGCCTTACTTATCCAGATCTTTCATTCAACAGAATGTAATACTTTACAGTTTTATGAACAAGGATAGCCCTTCTATGGGCTCCAATCCATAGAGAGAAAGGCCTAAAAAAAGTACTATTTTAGTCATTAAAGCTGCTTTAACAGAATACCATAGATTGGGTGATTTAAACAACAAACATTATCTCACAGCTCTGAAGGCTGGGTAATCAAAGATCATGGTGTTAGCATTCTCAGTATCTTGTGAAGCCACTCTTCCTGATTTTCAGATGGCTGTTTTTTGTTTAATCCTCACATTGCCAAGAGAAAAATCATCTCTCTCATGCTTGTTTTTATGAGGGACCCAATCCCTTTCATGAGACTCTATCTTTATGGCATGATTACCTACAAAATATTTCAACTTCTAATACCATTTGAAGTAAACATAAACATTCAGAACATAACAGATACTACCATTTCACTATAGGATAGATTTTTCCACTCATTCTGTCTTGCAAATATGTGTCTTAGACCATCTTGTATGACTAGTTGCATAAAAAGAAAGTGTATGATTCAAGTATTTTGAGATATATAAGATTGTACTGATTTTATAGAAGACTAAAAAGACATGTACCAGAAGTCTACAATTATTTATTAAACACTGCTTGTGTTTGTAGTTACAACATAATTATTCCAATTTGTTTTTCTATAAAACTTTCAATCATGTTAGAATAAAACAAAAGTTATAATTTTCTAAAATTTTATACACATACAGACACATATACACACATATTACATAAACATAAGTAATATGCTTTCCAAATAAACTTTGCTATTCAAATATTTAGAAAATGTTTGTATCTAGTTAAAGTACTTTCTAAATTATGCAGAAATTACCTATTTGTCAAAGCTACTTAACTGGGACAAAAGAAGGAGAACTCAAAACAAGAAATGAACATGGCAAAGATTTCCTCTAAAATTCTAATAGTTTCAAACCTTAGGTTTAAGTCTATTACCCAGCGTGAGTTGATTTTTGTGAGATGTGAAAGGTGTGGATCCTGTTTCAGTCTTCTACAAGTGGCTATCCAGTATTCCCAGCACCATTTATTTAATAAGGATTATATTTCCCAGTGTATGTTTCTGTCAGCTTTATCAAATATTAGATGGCTATATAAGGATGACTTTATATCTGGGTTCTCAGTTCTGTTCCACTGGTCAATGTTCTTGTTCATGTGCCACCACAAATCTATTTTAATTACTATAGCCTTGTAATCTAGTTTGAAGTCTGGTAAATTGATACCTCCCATTTTGTTTTTATTGCCTAGGATTGCTTTTGCTATATGTGATCTTCCCTGGTTCCACACGAAGTGTAAAATTATTTTTTCTATATGTGTGAAAAATGATGATGGTATTTTAATAGGGCTTGCATTGACTCTGTAGATCACTTTTGGTAGTATAGACATTGTGACAATGTTGATTCTACCAACCCATGAGCATGATATGGTTTTCCACTTATTTACGTCCTCTGCTATTTCCTTCCTCAGTGTTTCAAGGGCTCCCTGTAGAGATATTTTACCTCATTAGTCAAATATACTCCTAGGTACTTCATTTCCATTGTTGCTATTGTGAAGGGAATTGAGTCTTTGATTTGGTTCTCTGATTGACTGTTATTGGCATATATGAATGCTTCCAATTTATGTGTATTGATTTTAAATCCCGAGACTTTACTGAATTCATGTATTAATTCAAGGAGACTCCTGTAAACATGGGAAATACTATTCTAGGCATTGGTCTAGGCAAAGAATTTCTGAAGAAGAACCCCAAATCAATCATAGAAACAACCAAAATAAATAAATGTGACCTGATCATATTAAAAAGCTTCTGCACAGCAAAAGAAACTCCCATGAGAACAAACAGATGAACTACAGAATAGAAAAAAACTTTCTACACCTACACATCCGATAAAGGGCTGATAAGAAGAATATATTTAGAAATAAGGAAAATCAACAAGAAAAAAGATCAGACAACCCTATCAAAAAATGGGCAAAATAATGGCACAAGAATAGAAGCATCGATATTTGGAATAGAACTGAGATTCCAGAGATAAAACCATCTGCATATGGGAACCTAATCTTTGATAAAGCAGGCAAAAATATACAATGGGGAAAAGAGTCTCTTTTCAATAAATGGTGCTCAGAAAACTGGATAGCTACATCCAGAAGAAAGAATCAGGATCCCTACCTCTCACTACTCACAAAAATCCACTCAAGTGGCTAACAGATTTAAACCTAAGGCATGAAACCTTAAGAATCCTAGAAGAAGATGTTGGGAAAACCCTAACAGACATTGTTGTAGGCAAAAAGTTCTTAAAGAAGACCTCTGAGGCAATCACACAGCAACAAAAATAAACAAATTGGATCTGATCCAATTAAAAAGCTTCTGCACAGCCACGGAAACTATCACCAGGACAAATAGACAATCCACAGAATGAGAGAAAATATTTGCTCTCTACACTTCTGATGGAGGTCTAATAACAAGAATCTATCTAAAACTCAAAAGAATTAACAAGAAATAAACAACGCCATCAAGAAATAGGCAACGGAAATGAACAGAAACTCCTCCAAAGAAGATAAAATAATGCCCTGCAAACATATAAAAATGCAGAACATCTCTAATCATTACAGAAATGCAAATCAAAACCACAATGAGATACCACCTAACCTCAGTGAGAATGGCCTGTATCAATAAATCCCAAAACAACAAATGCTGGTGAGGATATAGAGAGACAGGAACACTCTTACACTGTTGGTGGGACTGCAAATTAGTGCAACCTTTATGGAGAAGAAATTGGAGATACCTCAAACAGCTAAAAATAGAAATACCATTCGACTCAGCAATAGCATTCTTGGGCATCTACCCAAAACAGCAGAAGACATTCTATTATAAAGACGTCTGCACCCGAATACTTATGGCAGCACAATTCACTATTGCAAGCACATGGAAACAACCCAACTGCTCGTCAATTCATGAGTGGATAATTAAAATTTGTTATATGTTCACAATGGAATATTACTCAATTCTATGAAATGACAGGAAGCTAGCACCATTTATACTATCTTGGATTAAGCTTAAGCCCATTATCCAAAGTGAGGCAACACAAGATCAGGAAAATGGGCTCTACATGTACTTGCCATCAAATTGGTATTGACTGATTAAAACTATGGTGCTCAAATGGTGGTAGTGTTCACCAGGGATTTGGGGGTAGTGGGGCTAGACAAACATATGAGGGATGTGGTGTGCATTGTGGAAGGGAAGGCCATACCTCTAACCCTTCCTAAGGGGAGGCAAAGATATAAAATATAACCAGAGTGTCAAAAAAATAAAAAATAAAAACCTTTATAGGGTGTTGGGCAGGTGGGAGGGGGGAGAAGGGGATGGGTATATAGTTAGATAATGAGTGTGATGCATACCACCTGGAGGATGGACATGCTTGAAGTTCTGACTCGAGGTGGAGGGGTGGCAAGGGTAACATATGTATCCTTAACAACCTCTGTATCCATATAATATGATGAAATAAAAAAAAATTAAAATTTTTAAAAAGTGGGCAAAGGGCATGAACAGAAACTTTTCAAAAGAAGACAGAATAATGGCCAGCAGTAATATGAATAAATGCTCAACATCTGTAATCATCAGGGAAATGCAAATCAAAATCAAAATGAGATATGCCTTAACTCCAGTGAGAAGGACCTTT
This sequence comes from Mirza zaza, assembly GCA_008750895.1. NCBI lineage: Eukaryota > Metazoa > Chordata > Mammalia > Primates > Cheirogaleidae > Mirza > Mirza zaza. The sequence goes on along the minus strand of VSMD01064226.1, from coordinate 57,060 downwards.
ATCAAAATGTCAAAAAACAATAAATGCTGGCATGGATGCGGAGAGATAGAAACACTCCTACATTGCTGGTAGGATTGCAAACTAGTGTAACCTCTGTGGAAAGCAACATGGAGATACCTTAGAATGACTCAAGTAGATCTACCATTTTGTATAGCAATCCCAATACTGGGAATCTACCAAAAAGAACAAAAGACACTATATACAAAAGAGATCTGCACTCGAATGTTTATAGCAGCACAATTCACAATTGCAAATATGTGGAAACAACCCAAATGCTCAGTAATACATGAGTGGATTAATAAAATGTGGTATAGGTATACCATAGAGTACTATTCAGGTATAAGAAACAATGGTGATATAGCACCTCTTGTATATTCCTGCATAGAGCTGGAACCCATTCTGATATGTGAAGTATCCCAAGAATGTACCAAAAAATGCACCTCAGGTACTCACCAGCAAATTGGTATTAACTGATCAACACCTAAGTGTAGATATAGGAATGACATTTATTCAGCATCAAGATAATGAGAGGAGGAGGAGTAGGAGGAAGGGTTGCCTGTATACATATAATGAATGGGGAATGGAGACGCTTGAAGCTCTGACTCTGGGAGAGAAAGGTGTGGAAAGAGGCAACACATGTTACATAAACACTTGCACCCCCATAATACACTGAAATTTAAAAAAAAGGGGAAAAAAGGAAATGATAAGGAAATAAACATGACAAAACAGATCACAAAATAGGTTTCTGAGCACCCCAAAATGATGTTGTAACATCTGAAACTCAGGTATTTTGTTTACAGAGGAGGGCTTATTTAAAGAGGCTGGTTTTCTTTGAGATTCTTTATAAGTAACACATTTGTTTGCAATGTGTGCAACATACTTAGATCTTGATTAGAATAAAACAAAAGCAATAAGATGATTTTTAATGATAGGGACAATTGAACATTATCCAGGTCAGAGATAATAGTAAAATATATTAATGTTGATATAGTATGTGATTTTGTTTATAAAAATTAAATTTATGTTATAAGTATACTGAAATTTTATGGTTGAAGTGATAAACTTAATGATTGTCCTGGATTTGCTTTAAAATTGTCCATCTTGAAAAAAATGGTGGAAGTAGGATAGATGAAATAATAATGTTGGACTGTCAATAATTATTAAAGCTGAAACCGAATGTTATGTAATATGTACATGAGGCCCCATTGTACAGTTTTCATTAATTTTGTGAATATTTGAAAACTTCTATGATGAAAAATTAAAAATAACAATCATATTTAAAGATTGAAAGAATGAAATACAAATTATATAGCACAGTGGAAACCAACTGAGAAATAATAGACTGACAGCAAACAAGAACAATATAAGAAGTGTAGGTAAAGGTAAGAACCTCAGAACTGTTTTGCCTAAAAAATTTATAAAAGTAAAGCTGAGACTCAAAAAGAACATAAATTTGGGGGCATTTCAATTTAGAATTGTTTCATGCAATGGCAAAAACTGACTTTATAATTTACTTAAGTGTTTTAAAATATACACTTCCTTCAGGTGATATCTCATAAAATTATATTTTATATTCATCTTATTTTTCTTATGAGAATTTGTCATTTAAAATTTAGATTGATAATAGGAGGAAATTTCACAGGCCTTGCTAAAAATCTAGCTATCCACGTACAAGAAGCTCAAAGGACCCCTGGGATATTCAATGCAAACCTATAGACACCACAACATGCAGTCATCAGACTGAACAAAATATCCACTAACGAGGCCCTTCTAAAAGTTGTAAGGTGAAAGAAATAAGTAATATACAAAGAAAAGCCCACCCGAATAATGCCAGACTTCTCAACTGAAACTTTATAAGCAAAAAGAGAATAGAGCCCTAGTCTCACTCTATTAAAAAAATAACAATGCCCAGCCTGCAATATTGCACCCTGAAAAACTAAGTTTTGTATATCAAGGAGAAATAAAGACATTCTCAGATAAGCAAAGACTGAGGGAATTCACTATGGCAAGACCATCCCTACAAGAAGTACTCAAAACAGAGTTACACACAGATCAGCACGATAAACACTCACAAATGTAAAACAACTCAAAAGCTAAATATCAAAGGCCAGATACCACAATGGCTCAAGGGAGAAAACAAAGCAACACCGTTCAACCCAACAAAATGAACAGAAATCTTCCCCACCTATCAGTTCTCTCAATAAATTTGAATGGCTTGACCTCCCCACTCAAGGGACATAGGCTGGCTGAATAGATACAAAAAGTATAAGCCAAGTATATGCTGTCTTCAGGAAACACATCTAAACTGAAAAGATTCATTCAGACTCAAGATAAAGGGGTGTAAACCCATATTTCAAGCAAACAGTAGCCAAAAGAAGGCTGGCGTGGTGGTTTTGATTTCAGATACCTTAATCTTTAAATCAACAAAAGTAATGAAAGACAAAGAGGGTCACTATATAATGATGAAGGGTAAGTGCAACAAGAAGACATAACAATTCTAAATATGTGTGTACCCAACTTAGCTGCACCCAGATTCATAAAGCAAACTCTACTTGAGGCAAATAAATTGATAAGCAGCAACACCATAATATTCAGAAAATTCAACTCTCCACTAATAGCACAGGACAGATGCTCCAAACAGAAACTTAAGAAAGAAATAATGGACTTAAGCAGAACTGTAGAACGAATGGGCCTGACTGACATTTACAGGACATTCTACACAAAACCATCGAAAATGCAATCTTCTCATCAGCTCATGGTACATTCTCTGAGATTGACCATATCCTAGGACACAAAGCATGTCTCAAAAGATTTTTAAAAATAGAAATTATATGATGTATCTTCTCAGATCACAGTGGAATAAAAGTAGAAATCAACCCTAACAGGAAATCTCATTTCTGCACAAAGCCATGGAAACTAAACAACCTCCTGCTGAACGATTACTTCATAAATGAGGAAATCAAGATAGAAATCAAAATATTCTTTGAAGTAAATAACAAAGGAGACAGAAGTTATCAAAATTTATTGGACAAAGCTAACGCTGTTCTGAGAGGAAAGTTTATGTCCATAAATACCTGTATCCAAAAGACAGAAAGATCACAAATGGACATCTTAATAAATCAACCAAAAGAGCTGAAAAAAGGAAGAACAGACTAACCCTAAACCCAGTAGAAAATGTGAAATTAATAAGACCAAATCAAAACTAAATGAAATTGACAACAGGAAAACTATATGAAAGATTAACAAAACAAAAAGTCGGTTCTTTGAAAAAATAAACAAATTTGTCATGCCTTTGGCTAGACTAATGAAAAGCAGAAAAGAAAAATCTCTAGTAAGTTCCGTGACGAAAAAAAAATTATGTATTACAACTGATGCCATGGAGACACAAGATATAATTTATAAATACTACAAAAACCTTATGCTCATAAACTGGAAAATGTGGAGCAAATAGATAAATTTTTAGAAACACATAGCCTCCCTAGGCTGAACCAGGAAGAAATAGAATTCCTGAATAGATCAATATCATGTACTGAAATTGAAGCAGCAAGTAAAAGTTTCCTAAAAACAAAAGTCCCAGGCTGGATGATTTCACAGCTGGATTTTACCACACCTAAAAAGAAGAATTGGTGCCTAACCTGCAGAAATTATCCCACAACATTGAGAAGGATGGAATCCTCCCCAACACATTATATGAAGTTAACATAACCCTGATACCAAAACCAGGAAAGGATGGAACAAAAAAGGAAAACTACAGACTATCCCTTATGAATATAGATGCACAACTTCTCAATAAAATCCTAGATAAACGAACCTAGGTGCTTACCAAGAAAATGATCCATCAAAAACAAGTGGGCTTCATCCCAGAGATGCAGAGATGCAAATCTATAAATGTAATTCACCACATAAACAGAAGTAAAAACAAAAGCTTTATGATACTCTCGATAGACTCAGAAAAAGCATTTGACAAAATTCAATACCATTTTATGATAAGAAAACTTAACAAAATAGGCATAGATGGCACTTACCTAAAAATGATACAAACCATGTAAGACAAACCCACAGCTAACATCATAACAAATGGGGAAAATTCAAAGCATTCCCACTTATAACTGGAAAGAGGCAAGGCTGCCCACTATGTCCACTTCTATTCAACATAGTGGTGGAAGTCCTTGCTATAGAAATTAGGCAAGTGAGCAGAATTAAGGGTATCCAAATGGGGCCAGAAAAGATCAAACTCTCACTCTTTGCTGATAATATTATATTATATCTAGAAAACCCAAGGATTGACCCAGAGACTCCTTGAATTTATAAATGGATTCAGTGAAGTCTCAGTATACAAAATCAATACACACAAATCATGGGCATTTATATACACTGATACCAGTCAAAGTGAGAACCGAATCAAAGACTCAATTCCCTTCGCAATAGCAACAAAGAAAATAAAGTACCTAGGAATACATTTAACTAAGGAGGTAACAGACCTCTGCAGGGAGAACTAGAAAACACTGTGGAAAGAAATAGTAGAGGACATAAACAGATGGAAAACCATACCATGCTTATGAGTCGGCAGACTCAACATTGTTAAAATGTCTATACTACCCAAAGTCATCTACGGATTCAATGCAATCCCTATTAAAATACCAACATCATTTTTCACAGATATAGAAATAATGTTATGATTCCAATGGAACCAGAGAAGACCCTTATAGCAAAAGCAATTCTAGGCAATGTAAACAAAATGGGAGATATATATTTACCAGACTTCAAACTATACTATAAGGCGGTAGTAATTAAATCAGCTTGGGACTGCCACAAGAACAGGGACACCGGCCAGTGGAACAGAACTAAGAATCCAGATATGAAACCATCCTCACATAGCCATCTAATATTTTACAAAGCCAACAAAAACATACACTGGGGAAAAGAATCCTTATTCAATAAATGGTGCTGGGAACACTGGATCGCTACATGTAAGAGACTGAAGCAAGATCCACACCTTTCACCTCTCACAAACATCAACTCATACTGGATAACAGACTTAAACCTAAGGTATGAAACTATTAGAATTCTAGAAGAAAACTTTAAAAATGTTCTTCTATACATTGGCCTAGGCAAAAAATTTATGAATAAGACCCCAAAGCAAATCACAGCAACAACAAAAATAAATGGGAACTGATTAAATTAAGAAGCTTCTGCACAGCCAAATAAACTGTCACGAGAGCAAATAGATAACTTACAGAATGGGAGAAAATTTTCACATGCTACACATCTGATAAAGGGCTGGCAACAAGAATTTCCTTAGAACTCAGGACAACAATCAAGAAAAAATCTAACAACTTATTAATAAGTCAGCTAACGACATGAGCAGAAACTTTTCAAAAGAAGACTGAAAAAATGCTCAACATTTCTAATTATCATGGAAATGCAAATCAAAACCAAAATGAGATATGATTTATATCCATTGAGAATGGCCTTTATCAAAAAGTTCCCAATTAATAAATGTTGGCAAGGATGAGCAGAGATAGGAACACTCATACACTGTTCTTGGGACTACAAACTAGTCCAACCTCTGTGGGAAGCAATATGGAGATACCTAAAGAGATACAAATAGATCTACCATTTGATCTAGCAATCCTCTTACTGGGAATCTGCCCAAAAGAACAAAAGACATTCTATAAAAAAGATATCTGTGCTCAAATGTTTATAGCAGCAGAATTCACAATGGCAAAGATGTGGAATCAACCCAAGTGCCCATCAATACATGAGCGTATTAATAAAATGTGATATATATACATATACATATATACACACACACACACACACACACACACACACACACACACACACACCATAGAGTACTATTCAGCTATAAGAAACAATGGTGATATAGCACCTCTAGTGTTTTCCTGCATAGAGCTGGAACCCATTCTACTAAATGAAGTATCCAAGAATGGAAAAATAAGCACCACATTTCCTCACCAGCAAATTGGTTTCACTGATCAGCAGCTAAGTACACATATAGGAATAAAATTTATTGGGCATCAGGCATATGAGAGGGGGTAGAGGGGATGGCTATATACATACCTAATGAGTGCAATGTGTGCCATCTTGGGGATAGACAGGCTTGAGGCTCTGACACAGGGGGTAGGGGGCTATGGGCAACATACATAACCTAAACATTTGTACCCCCATAATATGCTAAGCTAAATAAATAAATAAAAATTTAGAGTGTAACTTTAGATACAGACTATAACATTTGAAGTTACAACCTTGGTTCTCAATTGAATAAATGTTCAAAACCTCTGCAATGATTGCATAAACTAGGTGTGAGTGTGTTTATAAGTGTGTATGTGTAGAAAGTGTGTTTACAAAATCTACTCTTCCTAATATGCCTTTGTATGCACTCCACAAATAGCAGAAAAACTCATAAAAAATCTTACAATATTCTTCACAAATAAAATTTCGGTATTAATATTCTGGATCTTTCTCTTTAAAAGACCATAGTGAAAAAATATCATGGTACTTGTATAAGTGTAGAGACACAGAATAATGAAACAGAAGAGAAAGTTCACGAATAATACCATCTCCCTATAACCAACTGCTCTTCAACAAAGCAGACAGCAACATACACTCGAGAAAGGGAGCCCTATTGAATACTTGATACTGGGAAAACTGGATAGCCACATGCAGAAGAAAGAAACAGAACCTGTATCTCTCATGATATACAAAAATTAATACAAAGTGGATAAAACTTTTAAGTGTAAGACTTGAAGCCAAAAAAATTCTATAAGAAAACAGAAAAAGCTCTTCTAGCCATTGGCCTAGGAAAATAACTTATGACTAAGACCCTAAAGGCAAATACAGCAACACCAAAAATAAATAAATAGTTCTTAATTAAGTTAAAAGGCTTCCACACAGCAAATAATAAATAGAGTGCATACATTACATACAGAATGGCTGGGCGCGGTGGCTCATGCCTGTAATCCTAGCAATCTGGGAGGCCAAGGAGGGATGATTGCTTGAGCTCAGGAGTTTGAGACCAGCCTGAGCGAGCATGAGACCCCTTCTCTACTATAAATAGAAAGAAATTAGCCAAACAACTAAAAATAGAAAAAAATTAGCTGGGCACAATGTCACATGCCTGTGGTCCCAGCTACCTGGGAGGCTAGGGCAGGAAGATCACTTGAGCCCAGGAGTTTGAAGTTGCTGTGAGCTAGGCTGACACCATGGTACTGTAGCCTGGGCAACAGAGTGAGACTCTGTCAAAAAACAAACAAACACACAAACAAACCTAACATACAGAATGGGAGAAAATATTAAGAACCATATATCAAATAAAGAGCAAATATGCAGAATCTACAAAGAACTCAAACAAAATAGAAAGAACAAATAAATGAACAACCCCATTAAAAAGTGGGCAGAAGACATGAACAGAAGTTTTTCAAAAGAAAATAGATGGAAGTAATATTCATCAGGTGCTGGTCAGGTAGGAGGGGGTTCGTGGGGGTGGGTAAAATAACAGCGAATGGATATGGAGCACATTTTATGTGGGAAGGGCATGCTTGCAGCTCTGGCTTGGGTGAAGCATAATCATTATTTGTTATCAAAATGTTTGTACCACCATAGTATTCTGAAATTAAAAATTAAAAAAGAAGACAGACAAATGGCCAACACACATATGAAAAAATGCTCAACATCATTAATCATCAATTATATGCAAATTAAAACCACAATGAGAAACCACTTTACCGCTTTCAGAAAGATCAGCATTAAAAAGTCAAAAAACAATAGATATAGGCATAGATGCAAAGCGAAAGGAACTCTTATACACTGCTGGTGGTACTGCAAATTAGTGCAATCTCTATCAAACATCAATATGGATATTCCTCAAAGAAATAAATGTAGACTTATCATTCGATCCAGCAATCCCACTACTGAGTACCCATAGAAAAAGGAATCATTTTATTAAAAAGACACCCACGCTCAAATGCATATCTCAGCACAATTCACATTTGCAAAGATGTGAAATCAACCTAAGTGTCCAACATTTTGTGAATGAATAAAGAAGTTGATATATATATATATATATATATATATATATATACATACACACATACATACACACACACACGCACACACACACACATACCATGGAATACTACTCAACCATAAAAAGTAATGAAATAATGTCTTTTGCAGCAAGTTGGATGGATCTGGAGATCATTATCCTAAGCGAACTATCTCAGTAATGGAAAAACAAACACCACACACATTCTGTAATCATTGGAAACTGAACGATGGGCACACATAGGCACCCAAAGATATAAAGGTCATTGAAATAAAAGAAGGGGGATGAGGAGATTGGGCGAGGGGTAAAAACCTACCTGTAAGGTATGATGAACATTATTCTTAGCATGACGTTAAAACATCTTATAAACATGAATTCAATTTCAATGACAAGTATGATCACACTGAAGGAAAAGTGCTTCCACTAGCACATGTAGCATTTCTTGGACAATTGGTAATTATTTTCAGGACTCCTTCCCACAATGTTAGTCCAGAGTTATTTATTTATTTATTTTTGGCACAGAAGTCAAAGTAATAGATTTTTGCTATTAACTCTAAACTAAGATCATGCCTAGAATGATTGGGAATGTAGGACTATTATTATATCTTTCCTGGCTACCTACATTTAGCCAAAGGTTTTTTGTTTGTTTGTTTGTTTGTTTGTTTGTTTTTTCTTATTCAGACATGGAACAAACCATTGGATTAATACGTGTGAATATTGATAATTAATTTGTCTTTCTTGGTGAATTTCATCTATTTTCCTTTGACTATTAAAATACTTCATCCTACTTTATACAGGATGGCTCAAAAAACAATCAGGAAAAACATTTAGCAGTTAATATGTTATTATTATCTTTCTATAGCAATATCAATACAATTAAGGGCTATTATTATATAGGACTAAAGCTCTGGATTCAAGTATTTTCTAAAGAAATAACTGTTTTTTGTTCTTTTCTTTTTCTTTTTTGTTGTTTTTTAATTTCTAGGACAGCTTCATAAAGAGCCTATTTACAAAGATAAGAGTAAGATTTAGGGAAACCAATATAGGACTGTCTAATACAAGATAACAGCAGTAGGAAGAAATTATTACCATTAGTAGGGAAGAGTTATTGGGACATATTGTGGGTAGATATGTGAATGGATCTTTTGGCATAAATTGTAGTCTTTGGCAGAAAAAATGAAGTCAATGGACATATGACAACCTAGTAGTTAAATAATTGGGAGGAGTGACCTCAATCTCATTTTACCTTTCAATTTGTCTGATTCCAATAGCCAAACTCACAGGGAAGCCGGAAGGCAAGGGAGCACTTTAATGCAATGTATACTAGTCATCCTACCAGGGCATGAAATAGAATGAGAAAAAGGGGGGCCAGGCATCTAAAGGGGAAAATTGAAGATATCCTATAACAATGTGTCTACTTTCATGCACAAAAGATCCAAGAGATAACATATTATTGCCTGTAATCTACCTCTTTCAATTTTCTCATTTTCCTTTTCTCTGCATTGGCACTGTTTTCAGGGAGATATTCCTACATGTTAGCAAGTAGTTTTATTCTGCTATAGTTTATTAATCCCTGCAGCCAAAGACTGTCTTTGTTTAATGTGCTACCAAAAATGTCCCAGAGAGGACTCTGATTAATTATGTTTAATTTCAGTGCACATTTCTCAAGCAATCATTGTGATTGAAAAATATAGTACTACGCCTAACCACAATGGTGTTATTAGATCATGACTAGGACTTACAGCAGTGGAGGAGAGAGGGGTAATTCAACCACCACCATGTGCCTTGAAACAGAACGGAAGTCCCTCAAAACAAAATGCAGGTACCACTGCCAAATTAAGGGGGAAAGGATGTTGGATAGGCAAAAACGTTATTTGTTACATCTTCTAATCCAGTCCATCACCTTTTCCTCACTGTGCCTCAAATAAATATTCTTGGAATAGTAAGATGGGTTTATAGTTTTTATGGAATCTGGGTATTTCCTTTTTTTAAAATAAAAACTTCTCTAAGGGATTCTAATTTGAGGTCAAGGTTGAGAACCAGTAATATAGTTATTCACCATAAAAGTTTTAAAAATATTTAAAGTAGTAAAATGACTTTTGGTAGAAAAACCACTATTTAAACAAATAAGGAAACATGTTTACATCCTAAGTTTAAAGGGCTACTATTAACAGGTAATAACAGGGATTGAATAAAATAAAGACTTTATAAAGTACCTAATGTTGAGAAGTATGGAGCTTTTTGAAAACGTAGGCTCTCATAAGAAAAGAATGAAATCCTAACATTTGCAACAATATGGATGGAAGTGGAAAACACAATGTTAAGTAAAGTAAGCCAAACCCAGAAAGACAAATATCACATGTTTTCACTCATATGTGAGATCTAAATATTAATAACAATTGATCTCATGAAGACATAGAGAATAATTATGTTTACCAGGGGCTGGGAAGTGTAGCAGCAAGGGAAGATAAAGTGGGGATTGTTAATGAGTACAAAAATATGGTTATTTATTTAGATAGAATGAACAATATTAGATATCAAAACAAAGTGATATAGTCAACAAGTTAGGGTTTACTTTAAAACAAAAGAGAATTGGAATGTTCCTAACACAAAGAAATGATAAATTCCTGAGGTGATGGATATTCCAGTAACCCTGATTTGATTAATTCATATTGTATGCTATTATATTGAAACATCACATGTGCCCTATAAAGATATACAACACTTATATACCCTTAATAATGAAAAATTTAAAAAGACAAAAGAAAAAAATGTAGACTCCAATATAACATGTATAATTTTCCCATCTTTAGTGTAATTCTGATGTTTTCCTTTTGAGCCTTAATTCTACCTAACAATTATATTTATTAAGTACCTATAGGAGTCAGTAATTTTGATAGGCAATACAGAAGATATAAGTGATGAAATGTATATGTACACACACACACACACTCACATTCCTTGCACTTTTCGTATGCCAAAACAAAGATTAGTACAGAATGAAAGGGGGATATTAGTAAGAGATAAATTAATTCCTATAAAATGAATCTTAGTGATCTCTTGAATGAAATGATATTTGAATTGATCTAAAAAAATAAAAGGAAGATTTTTAAGGGAGTTGATACATTTTATATCTACAGGATTTTATACAACATCCAGACTATGTTACAAGAACAAGAAATATGTATGAAGTGAATGTATTCACATAGAAATGAATTTATGTACAAGAATGTAGAAGAATATTTACCAGGAGGAAATAAAAAGATGGCATAAAGGTCTGGAATTGGAAAGCAAGAGGTATGTTTAGAGAAGAGTTAAGATCCAGACAGCTAGAGTATGCTTTTCTAGTTACCTTAGATGTGAGACATTAATGGTCAACTGAGTTTGTTCTTTAATTTTTATTACTTCATCAAGATAGTGACATTAACTTGGAATATTTCTTCCATAATTATAATAGTTGTATTTTCCTGAATGCATTTATTCTTAGACTTTTCTCAAGAAACCATGTGGATTTTTTTTTTCTTTTACTGTAAAAAGAACGAAAAACACTTATCCTTTAAATACCCCCTTAGGTTACTAATTATGGAGAGAGAATGTAATTGTGCCTACACTGAGCAAATTGCTAGCTAAAATGTCATTTTATAGCAGGCCAATCAAAGACTTTATCCAGTTTTCTTGCCTCAATATGAAGAGAAGCACCACCAAACATTTGATTACCTCTCCATAACTTAAGACACAGACTCCCATTTCTTTTTTTAGTGCATTGTAAACTACTTACTCTTGTGTTCTTGATCCATTTAACCCCTATTATGAAAGCACATCAAAGTTTGACACTTTGTATTAGTGAGATACTTACTTCCAAAAAGTGGCTCTAGTGATTTAAATGTCATCATTAACAAACTGCTAACTGAAAACACAAAATGTCTCCAAACCGTTATCTTTTAATTACTGGAGTATCTATGCCCAGTTCCTTTAATTCCATGCGCAATTTGTCCTTCCGACTTCTGGCTAATTCTCCAGTCTTTCTAAGTATTTATTCATATGTAAACTTGCCAAAACCAGTTAATGTACTGCATCACACTTTTAAATCCCTGATAATTCTAACCCATACCATAGCAGTGCAGACAAAGGGGAAAATACTGTAGTTACTTTTACAGTAGAAATTTGAGATAGAGATTAAACAATTGTGTCAGGACTAAGGCAAAGACATCAATTGTCCACAGAATCCTTATATATTTATTCCACACTTCTTCTGCAAGAATGAATTTAAGATAGTGATGGTTTTAGTAAAAAAGTAAAATAACTATTTTTTTTTTCCATTTTAATGGGCCATATCTGCAGATTAGGTCGGAATGTACAGAACATTCTCTTTCTCCCTCTAGATTTAATTAATGGAGTTTGTCTTAATTGTTTAATATGAAGCTTGACTTTGACACAAGATTTTCAATTGTTTAAATATCTATTTATCTGGACATTTCTTGGGTTTTTCAAAGGGTAGCAAAGGCATTTTTTTTTTCTTTTTCAATTTTAGGACAATAGTGGTAGTGATAAACTACTCATTTTCTAAAAGTTCTTTTTATTCTTTCTAAAGAAAAGAAAAAAATACTTTTTATAAGCAGAAAGTATAAAAAAGAAAATGTGCATCTTTGAGTTGATAGGATAAGAAAGTGTGAATATTAACACATTTGTGCTCTTTTTTTTCTCATTTTTTTAAAAATTTCTAAATATTAAGGGGGAACAAATGTTTTAGGTTTCATGGATCATTTCTGTAATGCTTGAGTCCTGGCTATAGGTGTGCGTGTCATCAAAATAGCGTTCATAGTTTCCATTAAGTTGGTTTAGTCCCCTTCCCTCATCCTTCTTCCCCTCTGGTTGCTTTCCACTGAGTTTAACTTCCCTCTGTTCACTTCTGTGCTCATTGGTTAGTTCCAATTTAATAGTAAGTACACGTGGTGTTTGTCCATTCTTGCAATACTTCACTTAGGATAATGGTCTCCAATTCCAACCAGATTGTTGCAAAAGGTATTATTTCACCTTTTATAGGCTGACTAGTAATCTGTGCTGTATATATATCACATTTTATTAATCCACTCATGTATTGGTGGGCACTTAGTTTGTTTCCACACCTTTGCAGTTGTGAATTATGCTACAATAAACATTCAAGTGAAGGTGTCTTTTTGATAAAATGAACTATTTTCCTTTGGGGAAATACCCACTAGTGGAATTCCTGGATTGAATGGTAGGTCTGATTTTAGTTCTTTAAGAAAAATCCATATGGTTTTCCATAGAGTTTACAATACTTTGCAGTCCCACCAACAATGTGTAAGTGTTCCTTTATCTCTGCATGCATATCAGCATCCATTGTTTTTGGAATTTTTAATAAATGTCATTCTAACTGAGGCAAGATGATAACTCATTGTGGCTTTAATTTGCATTTCCCTGATGATTAGTGATGTTGAGCACTTTTTTCATATGTTTATTGGTCATTTGTCTTTCTTTTTGCAACAAGCTTCTTTTCATGTCCTTTACCCACTTTTTAATAGGGCGATATGTATTTTTCTTGCTGATTTTGTTGAGTTCTTTGTAAATTCTGGTTATTAACCTTTTATTGGATATATAGTATGAAAATATTTTTCCCATTCTCTTGGTTGTCTATTTGTTCTGCTGATTGTTTCCTTAGCAATGTAGAAGCTTTTTAGTTTAATCAAACCTCATTTATTAATTTTTGTTGTTGCCATGATTGCCACTAGAGTCTTTTTCATAAATTATTTGCCTAGAACAATATCTAGAAGACTTTTTTTCTACATTTTCCTCTAAAATTACTAAGGTCTCATGTCTTATATTGATGACTTTTATCCATATTAATTTTTTTTTCTGTGAAAGTAGTGAGAGGTAGGGGTCCTGTTTCATTCTTCTGCATGTGGCTCTCCAATTTTCTCAGCAGCATTTAATGAATAGAGCTTCTCTTCACGACTGTACATTATTCAACACTTTGTCAAAGACCAGTTGGTTGTAGGTAGATCCTTTTATATCTGTATTCTCTGTTCTGTTCTATTGGTGTATGTGTCTATCTTGTATCAATACCATACTGTTTTGATTACTGTAGTCTCATCATATAGTTTGAAGTCTGTGATAATGTGCTGCCTCCAGATTTATTCTTTTTGCTTAAGATTGCTTTGGGTACTCACGCTTTTTCCTGGTTCCAAATGTGTAAAATGTTTTTTGTAGATTTGTAAAATATGTGAATATTTTTTTTCTAGATTTGTAAAAATATTTGTGATAGTTTGGCCTCCACTCTCCCAATTTGGATACAATTAATATTCTCCTCTTGCCTAATTGTCCTGCTTAGGACTTCCAGCACTATGTCAAATATGACTGGTGATAGTGGGCATCTTTGTTTTATTCCAGTTCTTAGGGGAAATGCTGTCAATTTTTCCCATTCAGTATGTTGACTGTGAGTTTGTGATATATGGCTTTTATTATTTTGAAATATGTTCCTTCCATGCCTACTTTGCTGAGGGTTTTTATCATGAAAGTGTGCTGGATTTTGTTGAATATTTTTTCTGCATCTATTGAGATGAATATATGGTCTTTGTTTTTGCTTTTGTTTATGTGGTGAATCACGTCTATTGATTTACACATGTTGAAACATCCTTGCATCACTGGGATGTAGCCCACTTGGTCCTGGTGCTTTATTTCTTTTGATGGGCTCTTCAATTCAGTGTTCCAGTATTTTATTGAGGATTTTTATATCCACATTCATCATGGATATTGTCTTTAATTTGTTTTTGTTGTTGCTGCATCCTTTTTTTTTTTTTGCTTGGTATCACAGTGATACTGGCTTCGTAGAATGAGTTGAGGAGGATTCCCTCCTTCTAAACATTATGGAATAATTTATGTCTCATAAGTACCAAGTCTTTCCTATAGGTCTAATAGAATTTGCCTCTGAATCCATCTGGTCCAGGACTTTTTATTAGGGGTGGAGTTATTACTGAATCGATCTCACTGTTTATTATTGGTATGTTCAGGATTTCTCTTTCTTGCTGGTTGACTCTTGGTAGTTTGTGTGTTTGCATGAACATGTACATTTCCTCTATATTCTCTAGTATATGTGCATAGAAATTTATATAGTGTTCATAGATGATGTTTTCTATTTTTGCATTATAAGTTGTAATGTCATTTTCTTTGTTTTTCATTTCTGATAGAACTTAATTGGATCCTTTCCCTTCTGTTCTGGTTGATCTAGCAAGAAGTTTGCCAATTTTGTTTGTATTTTCAAGGAAATAACTTTTTGTTTCATTAATCATTTTTATTGTTTTATTTCTTCTCTAATTCATTTAGCTTTGCTCTGACCTTTGTTATTTCTTTCTTCTGCTTGTTTTGGGTTCAGTTTATTCTTCCCTATCTAGTTCCTTGAAGTGCTACATTAGGTTGTTAATTTGTGATCCCTGTGTTTTTGATGTACCATTTAAGTCTATGACCTTCCCCCTGATGAATGCTTTTGCTGTATCTCACAGATTTGGGTAGTTTGTGTCCCCTTTGTTTTTCAGATCAAAGAGTTTTTTATTTCTATCTTAATTTATTTTTGACTCAATAATAGTTTAGCAGCAGTTTTTTTGATTTCCATGACTTGTGTATGTTTGAATGCTTCTCTTGTGATTGATTTCTAGTTTTATTCCACTGTGTTACAAGAAGGTATATGGTATAATTGTTTTTTTTTTTTTTTTGGAACATGTTGATACCTGTTTTGTGACCTAGGTGTGATCAATCTTGGACAATATACTATGTGCTGCTGAGAAGAACGCATATCCTGAAGTTTTTGGATAGTATGTTATGTAATTATCTTTCTAGGTTGATTTGATTTAGAGTTTGGTTTAAGTCCATTATTTTCTTTATTTATATTCTGCTTTGATAATTTATCAAGCTCTGATAGTGAGTTGTTGATTTCCCCAGGTCTTATAATGATATCATTTCTTTCTTCCTTTAGCTTTAGTAAAATTTGCTTTATGTGTCTGGGAGCTCCTGTGCTGGGTGCATATTTGTTAAGTATTTCTTTGTCTAATTGTTGGATAGCTCCCTTTACAATTATATCATAACCCTCTTTACCTTTGTTGGCTTAAAGACAACTTTATTTGATATGAGAATGGCTACACCTGCTCGGTTTTGATTTCCATTTGCATGAAATATTTTTTTTTCATTCTTTCGTGTTGAGTCTTTGTGTGTCCTTGTGCTTTAGATGTGTTTTCTGGAGAGACAAGATACTTGTGTTGTGTTTTTTCATCCATTCAGCCAGCCTGTGTCTTTTGAGGGGAGCATTTGTTCCATTCACATTGATCAAGATAATTGATTTGTGGGATATTAATCTGTTCATCCTGATGGGTAGTCCCTTATTGCTTTGTTTTACCTCCTGTTCTATTGTATTTTAAGTGGTTGCAGGTTTGGGGGATTTTTTAGGTGTATTTACGCTTCTGGGTATCTGTTGTGCTTATTTGTGCAGAGCGCTGTTGTGAATATTTCACGCAGAGCAGGTCTGGCCATGGTAAATTCCCTCAGTATTTGCTTGTCTGGAAAGGATTTGATTTCTTCCTTAATTTTTAAAGTTACTTTTGCTGGATAAAAAACTGTAGGCTGGCAGTTGTGCAGTTTATGTTAATTGAAGATGTATCCCCAATCCCTTCGAGCTTGTAAGGTTTCAGCTGAGAATTGTGTCGTTAGCCTGATGAGTATTCTTTTACAGGTTATTTGATGCTTTTGTTCTGCTGCTTGCAGAATTTTCTGCTTCATTTCGACTTTGACTAGGCTGATTACTGTGAGTCTTGGAAAGGATCTATTTACTATGAATCTTCCTCGTGTTTGATGTCCATCTTGTATCTGTATGTCTGAAGTTCTGCTGATGACTGGGAAGTTTCCCTTAATAATTTCCTCTAATAGTTTTACTTGGCTTTCTCTTCTTCACCCTCAGGGATATCTATAATTCGAATATTAATTTGTTTCACTTAGTCCATCATCTCTTTCAGTGATTACTCAGATATTTTTATACTCTTCTCTGCCTCTTGAAATTACTGGATTATCTCATGAGCCTTGTCTTCAATCTCTGAGATTCTTTCTTCTCTTCTGTTTAGCCTTCTGTTAAAGCTTTCAATGGCATTTTAAAATTTCTTGACTGTCTCTTTCATTTCTTTAAGCTCTATTATTCAGTTTTATCTTTCTTATGTTGTCTAGTTCTCTAGTGACTTTTTTCATTGATTTTCTGAAAATTTTTTAGCTTATTTTTGTCGGTTTTCAACTTTCTCTTCAATTTCAATTATTTTATTTGCTGTTCATATTCTTAATTCCCTTTCTGTCATTTCAGCAATGTCCTTAGACATGTAGTCCGCTTCTGTAGCTCCATTTTGTTCCCCTGGGGGTATTGAAATACTGTTTTTTTTTTATTTAAATGCTTCCAGGGTTCTTTTGCTAATTTCTTCTCATATGACTCCTCTTCACTTGGCTCTGGGTTAATAGGAACACTGAGTACCTTTTCTCCTTTTCTGGGGACTCTCTCAAACGAAGTCCAGGAGTGATGGCTGCTCAATGTAGGGGGGTCCTGGGTGAAGTGTTGGATATGAGGGATGTTATTCCATCCCAGAAGCAGTGTTGGGGGATCAGTAGTGGGGTATTGAGGTCCAGGCACAACTCAGGAGTCTCAGGAGTGGAGTCGCAGGCCCAACTGGGGCCCTAGAGCTACAGGGGCAAAGCTTTTATCTCAGGCATAGTGAGAGCTTCATAGCTTGCTCCGAGGTTTTCAGTGACAGAGATGTCACTATGATAGGCTTTTTTTTACCAGAGTGGGGACTGCTGATGTCCATTTTTAGAGGCAAGGGTTTCTCTGAGGCCCAGGTTCTATTTAGGTCGCCTAGAACTGCTTGTTGGCCAAGGTTCTCCCCCAACACTAAGGAATCACTAAGGCAGTCACTTGAGACTTACCTAGCAGTGCCTGTGGAGCCTGAGACTCCTCCTCTGTTCATCTTCCATGCTGGCGAGGAGGCGTGCTCAGCCCTCAGTCACAGGGCTCAACACAGTGGAGCATCTGTTCACTCCCTGGCCTATTTGGGTTGATGTTAAGCTCACTGCTGGATGGATGGTTCCTGAGCAGTCAAGGCTCTGTGCACCAGAGCAACCAGGATGTCATCAGTTGCAGAAGCCTGGTACTGGCAGGCACTAGATCTCTAGTTGTACCTGATCTCCTCCAAAATGTCTCTGCACAGACTTTGATCAGCTCCCCAATCAGCCCTGAGGTCTGCAGTGGAAGAGGGGACCCCCCCCCAACAGATGGAGCTGCTCATAACTTTTGTTTCTCTCCTAATAAACAGTGTCTCCTTGGGTGGCCTCTGTCCTGCTGCCTTCACCTCTTTCCAACAGTGTGAATTGTATTGGGTCCCCCAGCTGAATCTCCAAGTTGGTGGGTGGTACTTGTAATAATCAACCACATCCTACTTGATTGAGTTGGTAGATGCTGTGATGAGCTGTAGTGTTGTTCTCTCTGTCAGTGGTTGATGCTTGCAGGAAAGGGCCAACTGCAGAGTTGTTTTTATGTACCTGTCTCTCTAGTCCCTTGGGTGGAGTACTTGAATACCCCCATCTTTGGGAGTGGTCCTGTAGTTCCCAGGTGGTTGCTTGATCTCCATCACAGCAGAGGTTGGTGGAGGAACAAGGTAGAGTGTGGTTAGGTTATGTGAGCCTGGAAGGCTTTTCAAAGCCTCAACAGGGTTCAGAGGTTGTTTTCCAGGTCCAGGTCACTGTGGGAGCCACTGGAAGGAAAGCTAACCACTTCAGTACAGTGCTCACCAGCCACAAAATTTTGCCCACAGCTGGCACTCATAGTCCGCACAATAGTTTGTGCTGTGCATTGACGATGAATCCATTTTGTTCTTGTGTGATCAGGAAAGCTTTAAAGCACTGAAAGATTGTTTTACTTTACAGGCAGCTTTACTTGTATTGTAAATCAGAATAGGTAACATATACATATATGTTTTCATTACATTATTTTTAAATGTTCACAATTATTTTGATAAATGAAAAATTAGAAAAGTCATATCATGGCTGTCAGCTAAAGTCGATGCTCGGCTGTGCACCTTCATATCACGGTTGTCAGCTAAAGTCGTTGTGCGCGTTCATCTGTGACTATCGACTATAGTCGACGCTGGTACCAAAGTGGTTAAAGTAGTGTCTTCAGACTGGAAGGACTCCTCCTGAAAGAGGGGCCTGTATGCTTTGTTGCTGTGGCACATGGAGCTGGATTCTTCCCTGCTGGAGAAACCACCCTAATCCAACAGTAGGGCTCTCCTGTAGGGGGTATGGATGCTCTCCCAGATCACCATGTTTCAGAATCCCACAGTATTCTTCTATCAGTTTTGTCCATTGTGGGCTCCTACACCACCTGAACACATCTCCCAAACTTCCCCTAGTGTATCCCGGCAACATACTCAAGTCTGGGGATCATGGGATCCAGACTTCATGTATGAAACTTTGGCATGCACCTCTGCAAAATAGTGGTGGCAGAGAGCTCCCAGATCAGGCACCCCTGATCCACTGCAGGTCCTCAAGGGAAAGGTATGGGCCCCAATCTCTTTGGAAATCTCAGCCTGGAGTGTGCACCAGCAGGAGAGAGGCAACTGCTCTCCAAACTCTTGGCTCAAATTGCTCTTCCAGTTGCAGTGGGTGGGGTAGGGGCCACAGTTCCCCAAGAACCTGAGTTCCTAAATGTTACATGCTTGGTTTCCGTGGCTTCCAGGGCTGGAATTTTCCATGGTAGAGGGCCCACAGCAGCTGAGCTTTCCGGTGTGTGGGAGGGCTGGTGGGGATATGTCATCTCCCGGATTGCCATATCTCATACCCCTACAGTATTCTCCCATCAGTTCTGTCCATGTGGGCTCTCTTGCCCCATGACTCCAACTCCCAAACCCCTCCCCTGTGTCCCCCACCTACCTACTCAAGTCCAGGGAGCATGGGATATGGCCTGCATGTATGAAACATTGGTGTGCATCTCAGCATACACTACTGAACAGGGAGCTCCCAGAATTTGTGCTCCAGATGTGCTGCAGGTCCTCAAGGGGAAAGCATGGGATCCACTCTCTGTGGAAACCTCAGCCTGGAAAACATGCCTTCTGGAATGAGATAGTGGCTCACCAAATTTTCAATTCAAACTACTCCTGGTTGCAGTGGGTGGGGATGGGGCTACAGTTCCCAGACAGCCCAAGTGCCTGAATATTCCATGCTTTGTTCTTACGGCTTTCTGGGCTGGAATCTTCCCCACCAGAAGACCCACCCTAATCCAACAGCAGGACTTTCATGTGGGGGAATGGGCACTTTCCCACATCACTGTGTCTCAGACCCAAACAGTATTCTCCCATCAGTTCTATCCATGTTGGCTCCATTGCCACCTGAGTCCAGCTCCCAAACCTCCCCACCCCTGTGTCCCTTAGCAACCTGCTCAAGTCTGGAGGGCACAGCATCCAGCCTGCATGTCTGACCCACTGGCATATGTCCTTGTGAAATGCTGGCAGGCAGGGAGCTCTCCAGTTGGGAGCCACAGGTCCACTGGAGGTCTTCTAGGGGAAATATGTGGGCCCCGGTCACTGTAGAAACTTCAAGCTGAAGAACACTCCAGCTGGGATGAGGCAGCCACTTGTCAAATTCTCAAATGTAAAAAAGCTAGCTCTCCAGCCTCTTGGGTTACTCTCCTTGGAGGAAACCCCATGCAGAATGTCCACGCTCTAGGATCACATAAGTTCTCCCCACTATTCCATTTTTGCCACAGTGCTTGGGCTTCTGGGGGTGGAAAAGCTTCTGAGAATCTTGGTAGCCTACTCATCACTGAAGGAGTGTGGGAGGGTGAAAGGGATCCCCCCTTATAATTTCACTGGGCTTCAAGCCTCTCTGGGTTTGATCCTTGCTAATATCTATTTTCCTATACTTTTCTTCTTCTCTGCTTCACAATTTTCCTCTGTGTGGTCCCTGGCAGGCTCCAGCACTTCTCTCCATGATATACACCTTAAGTATGTCTCCTGTCCCTCTCTTTTATCTGAAACCCTAACTTCCCTCTGGGATGTTCTGGCAAGCAAAGTCTCTAGTCAGCCATCTTTTAAATTCTTCATTTTTTTCAGTCTTCCTACGTACTGGAAAGTAGAAATATTCTACTGGGTTTATAACACTGTACTACAGTATGTGGGGCAATGTGCCATTAGATAAGAAGTGCCATTAGAGTAAATGGACCCCTTTCATGTGCCTTATAGGTGAGCCAAATTTCAAAATGTTTCAGATTATACATTGTAAATGATTATTTAAAATAGAGTTAGACTTAGAGAGTTTTAGGCAATTTCTCTAAGCACACTTTGTTTGTAGGGTGAAAGTTGCATAACAGAAGGGGCAAGCCAAGAGGACCAGATGATTCCTCCCCCATGGTGTTTATTTGTATAGTGTAGATTTAACTCCAGGTAAAGTAGGACTCATCTCAACTTTGAGACAGTGTTATAGGAGTTCTTCCCAGGGAGAGAGTGGTGGTTTGTAAAGGCTAATAGCTCAGTGCCTGTGCCTAAGGAGACTGACTTTATTTGGAACAGAGAGTGGAACCTGCATACTTAAGGACATGATTGTGAACAATAGAAATCTTGGTGAAGAACATTGAAAAAGGAGGTTGACAGCTTCTGGTAAAGCAAAATGGCAAAACAGCTAGAAGTTTAATGAACAGAACCAGGGAGAGACAACTAGGAAGAGTTCCTGGGATCAAAGTCAATTATAAGTGTTGAGGAGGCTGTGCACAAGCACTAGACTGCACCCAGAGAGGAGAAGTCAGAGCAAGATGTCATGCAGAATTTAATTATTCCCCAATCTACACATAAGATCAACAATACACACAGAAAGCCATATTGACATAAGAGACTTTAAAATAATCTCTGACAAGGCATTTCACAAAAAGTAACCTTGACTCAGCGAAGACTCCTGAGATAACAGGCTTAAAAGCAATATCATAGTTATTTCTGATGAAGAAAGAACCCACTCAGGAGCTATCAGAGGGAAACTTTCAAACAACTAGTCTCTGACTAAATATGGAGCAAAAATATAACATAATCTCCATGAATTGTTATATCAACTCTCAAGTCACACACACATATGTTTAAAGGTAAAATGTAGAAATCTAACAGGCTACAAGAGCTTAAGCACAACTTTGACTAATAAATGGCATAATCTGATCTAGTGGTGACACTAGGTAACCAGTATAAAGGGCCAAAACATCAGTAGGGACATCAAAGGCTACTCATAGAATTAACTCAACCAAGACAATAAACAAAACACACACACAAGAAAATAACAATAGTTATCCACTCTTTCTTATTTCTTCAAATGATCTTTTTATTTTATTTTTTTTTTGTTAAAAACTGGACATTTTAGGTAATATATAATCACAATTCTGGATAAACTATTATTTTAAATGCCCACTTTTCAACAAAATAATATGATACATTTAAAGAAACAAAGAAACAAAAAAAGAATACATAGGGAAAAGCCAGCCAAAAGAAACAGTCTTTGAGGGATACAAATGTTGCAACTTATCAGACAATGTTTTCAAAGAAGCTGATATAAGTATGTCCCCAAATCTAAAGACTAAAATGCTAAAAAAATTGAAGGCATGTATGATGACAGTGTCTTATCAAATAGAGAATATCAACAAATAAATAAAAAATATTTTAAAAGACATAATAGAAGTACTAGAGTTGAAAGTTCAATAAACAAAATGAAAAACTCACTAGAGGACTCAACAGTAGATTTGAGCTCTCAGACGAAACAATCAGTAAACTCGAAGATAGATTATTAGAGATAAGTAATCTGAAAAACAGGGAGAAAAAGGAATGATGAAAAATCAACAGTGTCAGAGAATTATAGTACATTTAGCTCTTGCTTAATGCTTCAAGCAAACTTAATTCATCCATAATGGGTATACCAGAAAGAGATAAAATACAGAAAACATTTGAAAAAATAGTAGTTGAAAAATTTCTAAATTTGATGATAAACATTAATTTAGACATTCAAGGAGCTCAAAAAACTCCAAGTAAGATAAACACAAAGAAATCCACACTCATATACTCAATGATACTAGTTTTGAAAGACAAAAAAGAACATTCAGAAATAAATAACAGAAAAATGATTTATCGTATACAAAGTAAGAATAACATCTGATTTTTCATCAGAAACAATAGAAGTTAGAGGGAGTGTGGCAGTCTGTTCAATGTGCTGAAAATAAAACAAAACAAAAGCAGTCAACCAATGAATCTACCAAGAATTTTTTGGAAAAATAAGGTCTTTCCCCGAAATGACAAAACTGAGTTAATTCCTTCCTAGCAGGACTGCCTTATGAGAAATAGTAAAGATGTTCTTCAGGCTGAAAATGATAATAATTACAAAATAATTTGAATCTACATGACAAAAAGTGCAGGTAAAGATAATTATAAAATTACATAAAACATTAAAATTGCATTATCTCCTTTTGTCTCTCAACTGATTTGGAAAGCAACTCTATAAAGCAATATAAGATTTTATTGTTGGACCTATAATCTGTAGAAATATGATTTATGTGACACTACTAACACAAGAAGGAAGGTGGGAAGAAAGATGTATTATATTAAAGGTATAGTAACAGATGATACCTTGTATCCAGAGGAAGAAATATATGGATGTGTATATTTGCCACTTTTATTCAACATTGTGTTCTAAGCTCTGGAAAAGGAAATTGGGGTAAAAAATAAGAAAACAAAAAATAAATGGCATCAAGGTTAGAAATAAAGATATAAAACAATCTCTACTTTCAGATGAGAGTATCTTATATATACAAAAATTCCAAGGAATACACTAAAAATCTATCAGAAATAATAAACAAGTTTAAAAATTTTCAGTATACAATATCAATATACAAATATCAATTAATTTCTACATATTTGGATTGAATAATAAGAGAATAAAATTAAGTAAACAACTCTCTTTATAATAACATCAAAGGAATAAAATATCTAACTAAAAATATACCAAAAGAAGTATAAGCCTTTTATACTGAAAATTATTAATGCATAAATAAAAGTCATGCTACCATGGATCAGAAAACAATATTGTTACCATAGCACTTTCTTAGTTGATCTATAGATTAAATAAAATCCAATCAAAATCATATCTGGTTTCTTTACAGAAATTGTCAAGATGTTCCTAAAATTCATACGGAAATTCAAAAGACCCAGAACAGCAAAAGCAATCCTGAAAAAGAACGAAAATAAAGACTTCAGACTTCTTTATTTCTCATCCTACTACAAAGCTTCAATCATCAATAATTTATAATACTAGCATAAGGGTATGCATATATATCAACAAATAAGAATTTAGAGTACAGAAACAAACCCTTATATTTGTGGTCCATTGATTTTTGGGAAGTGAGCCAAGATAACTCAATGGAGAAAGAACATATTGTGCTGGGATTACTGGATATCCACATGCAAAGAAAATAATTTTTATCCTTACTTTACAGAATTTACAAAGATTAACTCAAAATGAATAATAGGCATGACTGAAAAGCTAAAACTATAAGTCTCTTAGAAGAAACAAAAGCATAACTTTCTGTGGCCTTGGGTTAGCTAATGGTTTTTTAAGTACAACACAAAAAGCACAACTGACCAAAAAAGAAAGAAAGAAATGAAAAAAAAAGAAATAACAATTGAACTCATCAAAATTAGTAACATTTATTCTACAAACAATTCCAACAAAAAGGTAAAAAGACAACCCACGGCAGATGAAACTATATTCTCAAATCATATATCTGATAAAGTACTTTTATCTGTACAGAAAAATTTAAATAAATATATATATATTAAAAAGACAAATGATCTAAGTAAAAATGACAAAGATTTGAATAGCTTCACCAAATAAAATATATAAATATTAATAAGGACATGAAAATATATTTAATATCATTAATAATTAGTGAAATGCAAATAAAAATTTCAAGGAGATATAGCTTCACATTCACTAGAATGACCTGAATAAAAAAGAGGTACAATAAAAAATATCAGTGAGGATATTGAGAAATTGGAACTCTCATATGTTGCCTTTAGCAATGTAAAATAGTACAGCTGCTTTAAAAAACAGTTTGACAGTTTTTCAAAATATTAAACATATATTAATAGTTACCATATCACCCAGAAGTTCCTCTCTTAAATATATACCCAAGAGCAATAAAAACACATGTCCACACAAAACTTATATAAACATGTTCATAGCTACCTTATTTATAATAGCCAGAGTATAAATAATACAAACATTCATCATTTAATGAATGGATAAATAAGATATGGAATATGCATGCAATCAATATCATTAAACATTAAAAATGAATAAAATATTAATACAAGATACAACATCAATGAATTTTAAAAAACCTTATGTTAAATGAAAGAAGCCAGACACCAAAGACCGTATATTATATTATTCCATTTATTTGAAATGTTCAGAATAGTCAAGTCTATAGAGACAGAAAGTAGATTAGTGGTTGCCAGTGGCTTGGTGGAGGGGACAATATGGAATGACTGCTTAATGGAACACGGTTTCATTTGGGGCTGATAAAAATATTCTAAAATTGATTGTAGTGTTGGTTGTACAACACCATGAATATGTTAAAAATAATAGAATTATTTAACCAGATGAATTGATTTGTATGTAAATTATACTTCAAAAAGTTATTAAATACTCTGAAAATGTAGAACTTTTGAAATTTGAGATAATTTTATTAATGTTAATCATATAACTAGTGAATTACCAATAAGGCTCATCAGGAATCTTTTTTTAATTATTTTTTTTATTTTCTAAATATTTTCCTTCCCATTGAATATTCTTAGGGACAATTTAAACATTTTGTATGCAGTATATGAACTTAGCATACTGTTCTCAGAAATATCATTTGGAGAACCTGAAATTCATAGCATCCTGAAAGGAAACTTACTTAAGGAAGAAGCAAGAAAAATAGATCATTTAATTAACACATTAATTATATACCTTCTCATAGCTTCACTGGCATATTGCTAAGTCAGCCTGTAAACTGTCCACAGAGAGTAAATGGAATAAATAAAGAATAAATCATGCTCATTTTTATTTTTCAAAGAAATAAGATCCATGAGCTCATGTAGTTTTAAAAGATAAAAGTTGATTTTGATGCCTTACATTTTCAGACAGACAAAAATGAAAATAAAACTGAAGTTGTTTACATATCTGTAGAGCTTATTCCCTTGGCTGAGAAACTAAATTTTCTTCTTAATTGTTCCAGCAACTGTTCCAGCATATGGGATACTGCAATGTAGCTGTTGACTTTTGAAAACTCAAAACTTCTGAGAAATGTATCTGTATTTAAGATTTCTATACTGTAAGAGAAAAATAATAAACATCACGGCACTCCCTATATTTTAAAACTATTCTTTCATTTATATGATTATATTTTCACTGTATTGTCCTAATATAATGTTAATGGAAAGAAAAATATATAATACTATAATTCAGAAAATGCATTTTCCCAGTAGGCACAAACTAGAGAAAGTACACAGCTGAAGCACTGAACTGATAGAAGTTTCTTTGTGACTGAGACGATTGAGTTGAGGTCAGAATATTTTGTTGCTGGACAGAATCCCTGCAGGTACTTTTCCTGGAGTCAGTGTGAGTCTGAAAAGATGGTTAACAGTACTCAACCCATCATCATGATCACATTTGATATGGGTCACAGCCCTGTACGCAGTGATAACAATCCAGGGTTGTTGATCATCTGAGAAAGTATAATAGCACTCAGGGTCACTCAGAAGAAAAAAATCTCCTCAAAGTATTAACCATTCCTAGTGATCCTTTGTCTTAAATATCTCATTCAAAATAAAATTGGTGTACTTTATAAAGATAGTGACTTTAATGATGAAATTTTCCCTTTCATTCTGAATTTACTGATAGGTTGCTTTGAGACTGTAAATTTGATTACATTTGTACGTACCTGCTACAAACCTCAGCTCTAGTAGTTGATAAATTATACAGAGCATAGATTGTAGCACCAGGAATAAAATAGATGATACCATCAATTTTCATGACTCTTGATTCATTTGATTGAATCTTTCCCTTCCTAAATGAAACATGTGAAGTGATTAAGTAATCATCAATATTACGGATATTCAAGAATATAAGTCCCTGCAACAAGTACTCTTAACCATGTATTCCAGGCACCGAATCTGAGACAAATCAGATACTATACGATAGTGCCCTAGATAAGGAATGTATAAAAAAGTGCATTCAATTTCTTGTTTAAGCATATGAAGTTCAATTGATAAAATCAGGCAGCGCTTTATTTCCCTCAATTATAGGGTAATCATAAAAAAGTATTTTTCTTATGACATGATAATTTCACAAGACACTCAACATTGTACTTCTTCTCAAAAACTCATTTCCACTCATCATAAGAACAGACAACACAATTTAATAATATACCATGAATGTAGCCTGCTTTTTTTTAACAACTACATATTTTACTTCATGTTAAAATGTGGCTTTGGGGGAGGGTTCAAGATGGCTGACTAGAGGCAACAAACACTTCTGCAAAGCAGAACCAAAATTGCAAATAGCCAATCACACTTCAAATAAAATATCTAAGAGAGAACACTAGAAGTGAACAGAGAATTGACAACAAAGATTTAAATCACAGAACAAGAGGGAATTGAGAGAGCCAGCTCAGCCAGGATAGGTTGAGAGTCCAAAGAAGCTCCCCAGTGCAGGAAATTATAAATTAGAGATCCTCAGTAGTTCACTGCTCCATAACAGACTCCTGCAACCATAGACATGAGAGAGCCTCTTTAACATTATGAGCCCTGAGACTAACATAGGGAGCTGCATAGAGACTGCATGATGGCAGCTATAAAGAGGGAGCTCACACTAGATACCCACCCCCCAGCTACAGCATGGTGACATTTGTAGAGCCCAGCCACCATCAGACTTCAGCCTACCCTGGGGTTCAATAGCTTCTGCAACTTCACATCCTTAGAGGTCCACTAACATTCCCCAAATCCATCTAGAGGACTGCAGAGGCACAATGCCAACTGGATTCAGTAGTGTGACAGAATCCCTAGCACTCTATCTCACATAGACTCCTACACCATGGTGAATGGACAGTTCAGTGCACCAGGAAGATTGACATTGGGACAAATGGAGTCAAACCATGCTATCCCTAAAGCCTGAGAGCTGCCTGCCTGGGGCTGCTGACAGCAACCATGCCTCCACCTGTAGCAGGGCTATTGCACACTAGCACATACCCTTAGGATAGGATATCTCCACACATTGCCACTGCTGCTGATGATGCTGTGTGGCAAAATGCACACTCTTCAAAGTCTGAAAGCTGACCATCTGCCTAGGGCTACTCCCACTGACAGCAACCCCTCCCCACCAGTAGTAGGACTGCTGAGCTCTAACTCATGCCCTGAAGAAAAGCTCTCCCTGCACACAGCCACAGCTGCTACTGCAGCTGTGGGAGACCAAAGCACATGCTCCTCAGAGCCTAAAAACTCGCTGCCTTCCTGGGACCACTTCTACTTACAGCAGTCCAGTGACCTACAGCAACAGGGCTGCTGCGCACGTACATGTATCCTCGGGTCAGGCTACCTCCAACCACCGCTGTGGGTTGCCCTACCCTGCCCCTCATAGCCTATGTTTGCACACTCAACCAGGGGGCCTGAGAAGAGGCCCAACTGGCCTACCATCACCATTCTCAGTGCCTGAGCATGCTACCCAAAAGCCAATAGACTAGTCCCCAGTCCTCCATGGCTGGCATCTATGCAGTCCTTCTGGAGACCTGAGGAAGAGTCCACCCAGCCTGCCACTACAACTCATGTCAGAACCCACCTACACATGCTAACTGTAGGCCTGGGGACTGGCCCACCCAGTTTTTCATAGCCACAGCTGATGTTGAATGCCACCTTGGAACCCAAAGCCTGGAAGCCCAGGAATTGTTCTGCCTGAACCCATACTAAAAGCAGACAAGAACACAACAAAAAAAGAAAAATTATATGCCAATATCCCTGACAAACAGAGATGCAAAAATCCTCAGCAAAATTCTAGCAAACTGAATTCAACAGCACATTAAAAAAGATAATACACATTAATCAAATGGCATTTATCCCAGGGATTCAAGAATGGGTCAACATATGCTTATCAATATGATACATGGCGGGGAGGAATAATGATGGACTAATGGTGGTCTCCCAGCTCACTGCTCCCAGAGAAGGAGGTGAAGAGAGCAGGTGGCTTCCTATGTGCAGATTGCTCATTCTGAGATCAACCATTGTGAATTTGCAGAGAAGCAGCGTGGGACACTCAGTGCAGGAACAAAGGTGATGGGGAGATACATTGGCAAAGATTGGAGAGCATGAGAAGAACAATAGAGAACATAGCCCTTCGGGATGGTCATGCTTTCCCTGTCAGCACAAAGCAATCTGACTTGTAGGGGTACACCTAACACCCCCACAGATATCCTACCCACTCTGACAGGCACACACCTGGAGTTGGTACAAAGTCATTGCACTAGACAACAGGCTCTGTGGAGAGAAGACAATAATGGGAGCCAGCCTAAACTCCTGGGTGCACTATAACAGGACTACACCGGGCTGGGGAGGGACTAGACTGTGTTGCATCTATCTGGGTCCATATGCTGGAATTAGGAGATGGGCATCTCACCCCTGGAAATCAATGGGACCAGGGCACAATATTTCACCAGAGAGCAATGGGCGCCAACCTGAAAGGCCTTGTACAACAGCTTTGGTGGGGTAAGGAGAGGCATGCTTTTCTCCACAACTGTCTTGAGTCTACACGACCCTGGTGCCTAAGAAGCAGATTAAAGCCTAGTCATCCCGGGCCCACCTGCCCAGACATCTCTTACCTGCCTAACCCTATCTCCTGCTCTCCAGTTCCAGTTGGTCACCATCTTCAGGCCACTTTGCTTGGAGGCCCTGTTTGGTAGCTCAGTTTTGGGCTCTCATGCTGGGGCACAGCAGGCTCTGCCCTGAGAGGCCACTGGTAGTTGTTTCAGTGGGCTCTGAGCAGGACGAGGAGAGTTGTATTCTCTGCATGGCTAACCTGCATTTACGGGACTCTGAAGCCTAAGAAGTAAATTGCAGCCTATCTACCTTAGTCCCCCTTCAAGGTCCTAGATTCCTCCTGCCCTCAGGTCCTGAACCCACCCTCCAGTTCAGGTAAGCCTGTCATCTCAATGCTCTGAGAAACTGGGGAGTCCTTCTCCCCCATGACTCCAGAGACTACTGCTGCCAGTGAGCAGGAAGCTTCAAGTGGACAGCATACCAGGTTCCCAGCCCCGCCCCCAGGGTGCCTCCCAACCCACAGACTAGAGTTAGATAATAGGCATCATATTGCTTCTCTACTTAATGGGTATCTCTGTCCTCCCCTGGGGGCTTTAACTTCCCAGGCTCTGCCCTGCTCACTGTCACACAGATATTTCTCAACTTTGACTCAAACTGCAAAAGCTACAGGGTTCCAGTGGGTCCTGTGGGCCCTGGCCTGTTCTACCTAACTCCAGAACCTGGTCATTCTGGGCAAACTGCCTACCATAGAGAGGATTGGAGATGATCATAGGGTGGACTTTACTCCACACAGACTCATTTTCTCCCCTTCCCTTACCCCTCCCACAGCTACAGAGAGAAACAATTTAGCTGCCACACAGAGGTTCCCACAAAGACTGGGGCCCAGAATATCACTTTTGCAGACCTCAGCATACAGAGGGGTCTTTGGACTGTAAGCTCCCTGTTTTCCAGGCCCTCTCCACTGCTACTTGCCTGCCAACTCCATTAAAACAAGACAGGCACCAAGGCAGAAGGATTTGGAACCACTATGGGCACACCATGGGTGACACAGGACCAGAATTCTTTTCCCCGACATGGTCAGAAATTGATCTTCTATGCCCTAAGGAAGGGGCCACAGACCAGACCCTGTACACCTGGGTCTCAATTGCATCACCCAGAGGCAAAGAAGGGGATATTTGTGAATTAGTCTCAGGAGGTGTGAGTGGCTGTGAGGGTAGAACAGGGGAGACAGAGTACTATGGGTCCTAGATGCAGTGAGCTAGTGGGGCACCCCTCCTCCCATGGGAGGGCTGGGCTCCCAGCTCAGGCTGGGACCCTGACCAGGAAACCTATCTGCCTACATCACAGTCATAAGGGAGCTTGGCTGACTTGATGTCCTGCCAGCAGGCAGAGGTCTGGGAGAAACTGAGAAATAGGGGAATGTTTAAAGGAGAAGGGCCTGCTTCAGACTACTGGATTGCAGGTCTCGGACAGGCCCAGCCCCACCTCCACACACTGATTCTCTGGCTGGGCTGCCATTTCAGCCTCTCCTGGGCAGCTTAGCCCAGAGGCAAGGAAGGTCCTTTAACCCCTGCATATACCTTCCCAACATTTGAGGAGATGGAGGGCAGGCTCACCAAACCTAACCATACCAACCTCATTGTCCACCTTCCTCTGCTTTGGCAGTGATAAAGGACCAACCTGGAAGTTACAGGGCCCTACTTACCATCTAGGCCACTGGAAGTATTCTCCTGAAGAACTAGAATTGGTAACAGGATCAAAAAAAAAAAAAAAAAATACACAGCACAATTTGTTCCATCCAGAAAACACCACCTACTGTCAGAGAAGTAAATTTGCATGTCTGTTACAGCATTTACCAATGTAGTCACACAGGATGAGGTTGATTCACACCCACAAACACCACTTACTGACTCAGAAATGAAACTGGATGTGTCAGCATATAAAAAAGAGATAATACGAAAAAAAAAACAACAGCTATTCCAGATGAGAAGGAAATAGTGAAAGAACTCTGGAAATACAAAGACTCAGGGTTAAAAGTCAACCCCAAAAGAGAGCACTAGTTCCCTAGCAATGAAATACCAACCAAAAGCAGAATGTTGAAATGGCAAATGAAAAATTTTAAACATGGATTGCAAGGAAGCTTAATGAAATACAAGTGAAAATAGAAGCCCAATACAAAGAAACCACAAAAACAATACAGGAAATGAATGAAAAATTCACTAAAAATAATAGAATTAATAAAGAGGCATTAAATAGAATTTCTGGAAATGAAAAAATTATTCAAGCAATTAAAAATGCAGTGGAAAGTCTTTAGAACAGGTTAGCTTAGGCACAAGAAAGAATCTTAGAACTTGAAGACAATACCTATTTATTCAACAAGTTAGTAACAGAGATAGAGAAATAAGAGAAGTGAGCAAAGACTACAAGAAATATCAGATTATGTAAAGAAGCCTAACATAAGAATCATAAGCATCCCTGAGAATGAAGAAGAAAATAAACCTGGGTTGGATAATTTCTTCGAGGTTATAATTGAGGAAAATTTCCCTGGACTTCCTAGAAATCTAGATATCTAGGTACAAGAAGCTCATAGGATCCCTGAGAGAGTCATCAAAAGAGGAAACCACTAGGACACATAATCATCAGACTGGCTAAAATAAACATGAAAGAGGCACTGCTATGAGCTGTAAGGCGAAAGTAACAGGTAACTTACAAAGGAAAAGACATCAGATAAATGCAGACTTCTCTACTGAGACCCTACAAATCAGAAGGGACTGGGGCCTTGTCCTCAGTTGTCTCAAACAGAATAATGCCCAGCCTAGAATTCTATACCCCGCAAAGCTTAGTTTCATATATGAGGAGGAAACAAAGATTTTCTCAGTCAAGGAAACACTGAAGAAATTCATCAAAATAAGACTTTCCCTGTAGAAAGTACTCAGAAGTACATTATTCATAGATCAACACACAAACAATTACCAAAATAATATTACCCAAAAGGTAAAGGTTGAAGGACAGATGAAGCAATAGCACAGGAGATAAAATAAAGCAACAAATTTCAACTCAACAGGATGAAAAGAAATCTACCCCACTTATAAACTTTTTCAATAAATGTAAATGGCTTTAACTGCCCACTGAAGGGGCATAGACTTGGTAAATGCATAGATATACACAGGCCAGGTATCTGCTGTCTTTAGGAAACACATCTAAAACATCTAACTTATCCAGATTGAAGGCAAAGGGATGGAAAATAATATTCCTTGCTAAGGGAAACCAAAACACAGCTGGTGTAGTGGTTCTCATATGAGATAACTTAGTTTTCAAATCAACAAAACTAATGAAAAACAAAGATGGCCATTATATAATGATAAAAGGAAGAATTCAGCAAGAAGACATAACAACCTTAAATATTTACTCACCTAACACAAGAGCATCCACATTCATAAATCAAATCCTAATTGATCTAAACAAAAACATAGACTATAGCACCATAATATCTGTGGACTTCAACACCTTGCTGATGGAATGGAACAGATATGACATATAGAAAATAAACAAAGAAACATGAGACTTAAATAGAACCCTAGAACATAAGGGCCTGATATTTATAAAACAATGTATCCCAAAAAAACTCCAAATATATCTACTTCTCATCAGCTCTGGGGAATTCTCTAAAATTGATCACATCCTAGGCCACAAAACATGTCTCAAAAATTAAAAAAATAGAAATTATACCATGCATCTTCTCAGACCACAGTGGTATAAAATTAGAAATCAACACCAACAGAAACACTCATCTCTACAGAAAACCATGGAAACAAAACAACCTACTGCTGAATGGCAGGTCAAGGAGGAAATTAAGATGGAAATCAAAAGATTCTTTGAACTAAATGGCAATAGTGACAAAGTTTATCAAAATGTATGGCATACAGCAAAAGCACCTGAGAAGAAGAGTCATGGCCATAAATACCTACACCAAAAAGAAAGAATTATCACAAAACAACAATCTAATGAATCTTCTCAATG
The DNA here is from genome assembly GCA_008750895.1 of Mirza zaza. Taxonomy (NCBI): domain Eukaryota; kingdom Metazoa; phylum Chordata; class Mammalia; order Primates; family Cheirogaleidae; genus Mirza; species Mirza zaza. The sequence goes on along the minus strand of VSMD01064226.1, from coordinate 23,067 downwards.
TTCTGGAAAGGAGTGAGTAAACCAGTCCCAAACCCAGCAGAAGAGAAGAAAAGAAACAACAAAGATCATAGCAGAACTCAATGAAATCAATAAAAAAACAAATTCATGGAAGATTAATTAAAAAGTTTGTTCTTTGAAAAGATAAACAAAATTGACATGTCTCTCACTAGATTAACCATAAGCATAAAATAAATGACTCTAAAAATCTAAATTAGGAATGAAGAAAGAGACATTACAACATATACTACAGAAATACAAAGTATTCTTTCTGAATACCAGAAAAATCTCTATACACATAAACTAGAAAATGGAGAAGAAGTGGACAAATTATAAGAAACACAAAGCCTCCCTAGGCTCAATGAGAAACATATAGAATTCCTGAACAATTACCAAAATTGAAGCAGTAATAATAAAAAAAATTTCCTTAAAAAAAGTCCCTGGAAATATGGTTTCATATCTGACTCTACCAGACATGGGAAAAGAACTGGTGCCTATCCTGCAGAAATTATTCCACAACATGGAAAAGGAAGGAACCTTTCCCAACATATTTTATGAAGCTAACATCACCCTGATACCAAAGTGAGGAAAAGACCCAACCAAAAAAGACAAGTAAAGACCCATATCCCTTATAAATATAGATTCAAAAATTCTCAAACTCTAGCAAATTGAATTTAGTTGCTCTTCAAAAAATAATAATAATTCATCATGACCAAGTCAGCTTCAATCCAGAGATACAGGGATGTTTAAACAGATGGAAATCTATAAATGTAATTGACCACATAAATAGAAGTAAAAACAAAGAACCCACCATCCTCTCGATAGATGAATAAAAAGCATTTGAAAAATTCAGCACCATTTCATGACAAGAATACCTAAAAATATAGGCATACATAGGCCTTCACACAAAATGATAAAAGCCATATATGACAAACCCACAGCAAACATCATACTGAATGGGGAAAAATTGAATGAATTCCCACTTAGAACTGGAACCAGACAAGGTTGCTCTCTATCACCACTTCTATTCAACCTAGTGCTGGACATCCTAGCCAAAGCAAGCAGATAATAGAAGGAAATCAAGAGAAAATAAATGGAAGAAGAAGAGGTCAAAGTATCACTCTTTGTAGATGATACGGTTTTATATCTAAAAAAACCCAAAGATTCTGCCATGAAACTACTGAAATTGATAAATAAGTTCAGTCTCAGGTTACAAAATCAATGTACACAAATCAGTAGCATTCCTATATGCCAACAACACAAAAACTGAGAACCAAATCAAACACTTAATACTTCCACAATAACAGCAAAGAAAATAAAATCCCTCAGAATATATTTAACTAAGGATGTAAAGGACCTCTATAGGAAGAATTATGAAACACTGGGGAAGAAAATAGTAGAGGATCAAACAGATAGAAAATTATAACCATGCTTATGGATCAAGAGAATCCACATTATTAAAATGTCTACACTACTCAAAGTGATATACAGATTCAATTCAATCCCTATGGAAATACCAACATCATTTTTCACAAATCTAGAAAAAGTAATTCTATGCTTCATATGTAAACAGACAAGAGCCTGTATAGCCAAAGCAACCTTAAGCAAAAAGAATAAATTGGGAGGCATTAATTTACCAGACTTCAAGCTATACTAGAAAGCTATACTAACCAAAACAATATGATAGTGGCACAAGAACAGAAACATAGACCAATGGAAGAAGGCTGATAACCCAGACAAAAATCCATCATCATATAGCTATCTGACTTTATTTTAATTTTTTTTCAAAAATTTATATATTTTACCTCCCATCAGAGGCTACACCCTCCACATAGTCCACCAGACTTGTCTCACACCCGGAAGCACATGGGATCATGAGTTACACAGGGACCACTGCCACCTATCTGATTTTTGACAAAGCAGCCAAGAATATACACTCTGGGAAAGAATCATTATTCAATAAATGGTGGTGATAAAATTGGATAGCCATATGTAGAAGACTGAAACAGGATCTTCACCTCTCACCTCTTACATAAATCAACTCATGATTGATAATAGACATAAACCTAAGGCATAAAAATATAAGCATTCTGGAAGAAATAATCGGAACAACTCATATGGACTTTGGCCAAGGCAGAGAATTTATGAAGAATACCCCCTAGAACAATTACAGTAACAAAAATAAATAAATAAATAAATGGGACATGATCAAATTAAAAAGATACTGCACAACAAAGGAAACTATCACTAGAGTGACCAGACGAACTATAGAATGGGAAAAAATATTTGCATGCTATATATCTTACAATGTAATAACTAGCATCTATATGGAACTCAGGAAAATCAGTAAGAAAAATCAAACTATCCCATTAAAATATGGGCAAAGCACATGAACAGAAACTTCTCAAAAGTAGATAGACTTATGGCCAAGAAACATGAAAAATTCTCAACATCTCTGATCATCAGGGAAATTCCAATCACAACCACATGAGATATCACTTAACGCCTGTGAGAATGACTTTCATCAAAAAGTCCCAAAACAACAAAGGTTATCATAGATGTGGAGAGTTAGGAAAACTCATACACTGTTTTTGGACTGCAAACTAGTACAACCTCTATGGAAAGCAATATGGAGATACCTCAGAGAACTAATAGTAGAACTACCATTTTATCCTGTAATCCCACTACTAGGTCATCCTGTAATAACTATATCTGCATTTGAATGTTTATAGCAGAATAACTCACAATTTCAAAGATGTGGAAACAACCCAAGTGCCAGTGAATACATGAGTGGATTAATAAAATGTGGTATATGTATACCATGGAGTACTACTTAGCCACAAACAAGAATGGTGAATGAATACCTCTAGTATTCTCCTGGATGAAGCTGGAGTCCATTCTACTAAGTAAAGTATCACAACAGTGGAAATAAGTACCACATATGCTCAATATCAAATTAGTACTAATTGATCAACACTTATGTGCACATATGGAAGTAGCATTCTTTGGGTGTTGGGCAGTAGGTTGTGGGGAAGGAAGGTATAAACTGTCTGGGGATGGACACGCTTATAGTTATGACTCAGGCAGACAAAGGCAATATATGTACCCTCAATGTTTGTAATTCTGTAACATTTTGAAATTAAAAATTGTGATATATTACATCAGATGAATAAAGGAGAAAAAACATATGTTCTAAACTGATGCAGAAAAAGCATTTGATAAAATTTAACACCCAGCCATGATTAAAACTCTCCAAAAGCTAGGCAGATGAAATACACCTCAACAGAATAAAGATGATATATGCTGGATGCTGTGGCTTATGACTGTAATCCTAGCACTGTGGGAAGCCAAAATGGGATGATCGTTTGAGCTCAGGAATTTGAGACAAGCCTGAGCAAGAGACCCTGTCTCTACTAAAACTAGAAAGAAATTAACTGGACAACTAACAAATACATAGAAAAAATTATCCGGGCATGGTGGCATATGCCTGCAGTCCCAGCTACTTGGAAGCCTGAAGCAGAAGGATTGTTTAAGCCCAGCTGCTTGAGGTTGCTATGAGCTAGGCTGACACCATGGCACTCTAGCCTGGGAAACAGAGTGAGACTCTGTCTCTAAAAAAAATATAAAAAAAAACAATATATGAAAACCCCACAGTTAAGATGATGCTAAATAGAGAAAAGCTAAAAGTTTCTCTTTATGTACTGAAACAAGGCAAGGATGCCCAATTTCACCACTCTTAGTCACAATAGTTCTGCAAGTCCCAGCCAGAGTAATTAGACAACAGAAAGAAACAAAAGTCATCTACCCAAAAGAATGAAAGACATTATTTTAAAAAGACATCTGCACTCAATAGTTTATAGCAGCACAATTCACAATGGCAAAGATGTGGAAAAATCCCAGTGCCCTTCAACACATGAATGGATTAATATAATGTGGTATACGTATACCATGGGGTACTATGCAGGTATAAGAAACAATGGTGATATAGCACCTCTTGTATTTTCCTGGATAGAGCTGGAACCCACTCTACTAAGTCAAGTAGCCCAAGAATGGAAAAATAAGCATCACATGTGCTCACCATGAAATTGGTTTTAACTGATCAACACTTAATTGTGGGGCCAGCCGCAGGAAGATCAGCTACTTCTCCCTGTGAAACCAGGTCCCTTAGGTAGTAGTCGCCACGGAGTATAAGAAATTAATAGGAAATAGAGAGAATAAAAGAATACACAGAGACAAAGGTATAGTTTTATAGATTTATATAAAGTAATTAGGATAAAGTGAGGGTACTTAGGAGTCTCCTCTATATCTCCGTCAATAGAAGAGCCTTTGGGGTTAGATTCACATAGGTTTTTATAATCACAGATATCAATTATCAGTTGCCAGTGTAACAGATTTACATAGTAACGGGTAGTGTGGTTGTTATGGGTAACAGATTTACATATCAACAGGTAGTTTCTCTTTGGGTTAAAAGTTTTTTTCAAAGGGCTTCTAATAATTTCTTTTTTTTTTTTTTTTTTGAGACAGAGTCTCATTTTATTGCCCAGGCTACAGTGAGTGCCATGGCGTCAGCCTAGCTCACAGCAACCTCAAACTCCTGGGCTCAAGCAATCCTGCTGCCTCAGCCTCCCAAGCAACTGGGACTACAGGCATGCGCCACCATGCCCGGCTAATTTTTTTTTCTATATATATTAGTTGGCCAATTAATTTCTTTCTATTTATAGTAGAGATGGGGTCTCGCTCTTGCTCAGGCTGGTCTCGAACTCCTGAGCTCAAATGATCTGCCCACCTCGGCCTCCCAGAGAGCTAGGATTACAGGCGTGAGCTACCGCGCCCGGCCCTAATTTCTAATCTATTCTATCTAAGTAAACAAACAGTTACAAAATATTTCAATGACTAACTTCTCAGTTCTAAGAGATAGCTACCAATTAACAGAGGAGTAATAAAGAGATATAACAGTTCTATATTTCTTTTATCTACTTATTGTGGATTTGAGGCAGACAGTCAAAAGAGAGCAGGAAGCCCAGTTCTACATTCTAAATTGCTCATAACCACAGGGGTGCATCTCTGGGTTAGGGCACTCATTGTTCCAGTTCCCATCCTGACAGCCATGCATATACCTGTCTTGTCTTTCAAGATCAGGAAGGCATCACAGACCTGAGATAATGAGAAGCCTCCTGGAACACATCCGCATGGGAGTTTTTAGAGCTGTCCCAAGGCAAGGCAGCCCTTGATGTGCAAACTAACAAGTTCACATATTCCTTCAGGGAAAACCCTGAAAACTCCTGTTTTCATCTTTAATATAGCAATATTGGGTGATACAATAAAATAATGATCTTATGAGCCACATCTCATTAATTTATCAATCATCTTTCCTCAACACTTAAGTGCACATATAATAATAACATTCATCGGGTGTTGGGCAGATGGGAGGGTGGAGGAGATGGGTATATACAAATCTAATGGGTGCAGTGTGCACCATCTGGGGGATGGACATACTTGAAGCTCTGACTCGGGAGGGGCAAGGGCAATATACGTAACCTAAACATTTGTACCCCCATAATATGCTGAAATAAAAAAAATACTGAAAAAAGAAACAAAAGGCACCCAAATTGGAATAGAAGAAGTCAAATTATTCCTCTTCACATATGGCATGATTTTTTTATTTAGTAAAACCTAAAACTTCATCAGAAAACTCTTAGAACTGATAAATAAATTCAATAAATTTGCATACTACAAAACAAAAATATGGAAATAAATTATTTGAACAAGAAATCAAGATGACAATTCCATTGAAAATAGATACACAAAATAAATAAAATACCCTAGAGTAAATTTAACCAGGGAGTGGAAAAACCTGTACAAGGAAAACTATAAAACACTGATGAAAACAATTGAACTACATACAAACAAGTGGAAAAATATTCCATGCTCATGAATCAGAAGAATTAATATTGTTAAAATTACCATACTACCCAAGCGATCTGCAGATTGAATGCAATTGCTATTGAAATACAAATGACATTTTTCACAGAAGTAGAAAAAAATCTTAAAATTTGTATGGAAGCATAAAAAACCCAAATATCAAAAGCAATCCTGAGCAAAAAGAGCAAAGCTGAAGGCATCACATTACCTGACTTCAAAATATATTGCAAGGCTATAGTAACCAAAATCTTATGGTATTGGTATTAACACAAATACATAGATCAATGGAGTATAATAGAAAACACAGAAATAAATCTGTGCATTTACAGCCAACTGATTTTTGTCAGAGATGCCAAGAATATGCATCAAGGAAAGAACATCCTCTTCAACAAATGGTTCTGGGAAATCTGGGTTACCATATGCAAATGAATGAAACTAGATCCCTCTCTCTCACCATATCCAAAAATCAAATCAAATTTTATTAAAGACTTGAATGTAAGACACAGAATTGTAAAAATACTGGAATAAAACTTAGGGGAAACCCTCCACTACATTAGTTCAGGGAAATAATTTATAGCTATGACCTCAAAGGCATAGGCAACAAAAATAAAAGTAGACAAATGAGATTATATTAAACTAAAAATCTTCTGCACAAGAAAAGAAACAACCAATAGACTGAAAAAATAACCAGTTAAATGGGAGAAAACATTTGAGAAATATTCATCTAACAAGGGAATAATACACAGAATGTACAGTAAAATAAAATAAAAAAAAAAAACAACAGCCAGAAAAAAAATCCAAATAATCCCATTAAAAAGTGGTCAGGTGATCTAAAGAGTCATTTCTCAAAAGAGGACATACAAATGTCCAACAAATAAAACTCCTCAACATAACTATTCATCAGGTAAATTCAAATCAAAACCACAATAAGTTATTATCTTACCACAGTTAAAATGTCTATTATCAAAAAGATAATAAATAACAGATGCTGATGGGGATGCCGAGGAAAGGGAACTCTCCTATATGGTTAGTGGTAATGTAACTTAGTATACACATTATGAAAAACAATATGGAGATTTCTCACAAAACTTAAAATAGTAATACCATAAGATTCAATATTTATTCAAAGAAAACAAAATTAATATATCAAATGGATTCATGCACCCCCTTGTTCATTCCAGCATAGTTCACAATATCAAAGATATGGACTCAAACCAAGTGTCCATCAATGGTTCAATGAATAAAGAAAATGTGGTATATTTATACAAAAGAGCACTATTTGGCTATAAAAACAATGATATTACATCATATGGATCAACATAAATGGAAATGGAAGTCATTATCTTAAGTGAAATAAGTCAGATACAGAAAAACAAATATTGCATGCACTCACTCATAGGTGTGAGCTAACATAATTGATCTTTTGGAGGTAGAAACTAGATTGATAGTTGCCATAAGCTGGAAAGGACATATGTATGTGTGTATAGTGGAGGATGAAAAGAACTTGGTTAATGAGTACAAACATACAGTTAGATGGAAGGAATATGTACTAATGTTAGATAGTAGAGTAGGGTGACTATAATTAACAACAATATATTGTACATTTCAAAATAGCTAAAAGAGAATATTTGAAATATTTTCAACACATAGAAATGATAAATGTCCACATTGATGAATATCTTAAATACCCTGACTTGATCATTACATAGTCAATGCATGTAACAAAATATCACATATATCCTATGAATATGTACATATATTACATATGAATAAAAACACTATCTTTCTAAGTAAACTTGGAATATATTAAGGTTGTTTATGGCCATACCACCCTGAATTCACCCAATCTAATCTGATCTTGGAAGCTAAGCAGGGTCAGGTCTGGTCAGTACTTGAATGTGAATATATTAGAATTCTTCAAATAAGACATTTAAGATAACCCAATTTCTCTTCATAAAATTATTTTAAAAATTATTAAAAATTAATATTTCAGCAATATTTAAAATTTTCATGGCTAAAATTATGTAATATGCTGCATATTTTGTCCTTAGAAGATAATCAACAGTAAACATAGAAGTTTAACTCATGAATTGGAATCAAAAAGTGGTGTAAATAAATTAAAAAAAATACTTTTACCTCTTCATAAAATTGTTAATTTTATTATCTTTATTAATGTATTGCCTTGGCTTGGGTTACTGATTATTTATATTGATAGCCATATATTTTCCAAGTGCAAATGGGATAGCAATTTAAGAGAGGAACACATATCTTTTGCACATGTACAAGCCTGAGTTTTCAATGTGGGAAATAATAATGAGTGAAGGACAAGATTAAAGTTTCTAAAGAGGTTATATTTATTCTTATACTTGTTTATATTTATTCATCATCCTACAAACCAGTAAATAAATGACTGTCATAAAAGTAAGTTTCGAATATTCACTTCTATTATGTATCTTATTATGAGAATCTGATTTCAGTGAAATTGTAGATAAATGCCTATAAGTTGACAGATTCCTATAGATTTAGAAGAAGATAATTTTTGTTTAGGGAATAATTCCCCTAATGAAAATAGGTAAAATATAATTTCCAAAGTTTTACATCATAAAGGTTCAAATTCCACTTTATCTAGGAGTGTATGAGAATATCAAATATTAATAATAATCACAAGTAGAAAATTTAAGTAAAATATTGATCAAATTAGGATCTGGTTTCTGATTCATCGTGTAAGGAGTTTAGACGTCATTACTCCATCTTACAAATCAAAAGCTGAATAAATGGGAAATCAACTCACATCCATCAGAAAAGTAAGGTTGCATGGAAAACTACTACCACCAAAATTAGACAGACAGATACAGACAATCACAATTTACCAGAGAAAACTGCCATGACTATAAATCTCTATAGGAACTAGTACCAAGGTAGGAAAACCTAAACGATAATTGACAAATTGCCCCAGTGTCAGTGTGGAGAAGACTGAGAGTTAAAATTCCGGTGGGGGGCATTAAAATAGAAGTGTCCCATTTTTGTGAGTTTTACCTCCATGTGCTTGATAAGGTTCTCATGGTGAAGATCTGAGAAAAATTCCTTTTGTGATTCCAGCAGGGAGAGGGAAAAAGTAAGGATTTTGAAATGCGCTAAAACATTCTGTTCTTTCCAAGGCACACACTCAAGAAAAACTATTTAATCAGAGCATAATCTACTGGGGTTTCCGTAGAGCCTAACTAACCTGGGGAAGAGAAATACCCAACTTCAGCCCACTTTAGACTTCCACATGTGGGAAGGATAATATCCAAATCCAGCCTCCCCAAGCCATCTTGTCACACTTTAGGAATGGGGTGGAAACAAAAAAGAAGTTATAAAGTTTATAGTCCATGAAAATAGGCTCACTAAATAATAGAGATCTAGTCATGAAATGTAGAATGTTTCCCTTCTTCATGTACCTTACCACCACATCAGTAAAGGCCTATTAACCACAGTATCTTTTAACCAGGACATTATACCTAGCTTGCAACAAAAAGTGACAAGGCATACTAAAAGACAAAAATATGCAATCTTAAGAAAAAGAGTAAACATCAAAACCAGACTCAGATATGGCAAGCATTTTGGTATTATTAGACTGTAAATTTAAAACAACTCACAGGGGTGAGGTACCTGCAGTCTCAAGGCCTCATGTAACCCTCCAGATAACCAAGAACATCCCCTTGACTGACGTACTTATTATGTAAAATCCAAACTTAACAGAACAAATATCCTTATTAAAACAATTTGTTCCATAAAATTTGGATTTAGTGAAAAAGCCATATTTAAGAATCCAGAAGGCCACATGTGGCCCCAAGACCACAGGTTCCCCAATCTTGCATGAGGGAAAAGAAAAGTAGACAACATGTAATAATAGATGAGTAATGCAAACAGAGATATAAAATTTCTAAGAATTAATCAAAAAGAAATGCTAGAGGCAAACCACTGCAACAGATATGAAGAATGCCTTTGATGGTCTCATTAGCAGACTCAAAAAAACTAAGGAAAGAATCTTCAAGATTCAGCATATGTAAATAGAAACCACCACATTTCTGAAAAGTGATGATAAAAATAGACTGAATAAAACACAGAATAGAATATTCAAGGACAGTGGGGAAAATACAAAAATTACAGCATGCACATAATTAGAATATCAAAAGTATAAAAAAGAAAAAGAAACAGAGGAGTAATAATGGCTGAGAATTTTCCCAAATTAATGTCAGATAACAAACTACAGATCCAAAAAGCTCAGAGAACACTGAGGACAAATGCAGAGAAAAAAGCTTCCCCTGGGCATATTATATTCAAACTACAGAATCAAAGGTAAATAAAATCTCAAAAGAAGTCAGATGGCATGGGGAATTAGGTGTAGAAAAGTAAGATAATAATTATATTCATCTTCTTCTCAGAAATCATACAAACCAGAATAGAGTGAAGTATTTAGTGTAGAGAAAGAAAAGAAAAACACCAGCAACCTAGAATGATTTTATTGTTTGAAATTAATCTTAAAAAGTGAAAGAGAAATAAATAATTTCTCTCACAAATAAAAACTGAGACAATTTGTTTCCTGTAATTCTCACTTACAAAAAATGTTAAAAAAAATTCTTCAAAGAGAAAGAAAATTATGTAGGTAAGAAACTCACATCTACATAAATAAAGAAAGCATTAGAGAAGAGGTAAGTGAAAAAAATACTAATTTTATATTTCTTATTCTTAAAGAGAAAATATTTTTTAAAAAAATTTTAAAAATAATACCAAAAATGTATTCAATGATTATAGATCACACATAAATGAAATGAATGACAGAAACGATAAATAGGATGGAAAGAATTATAAATATTTTGTTATTAGAAGGTACTTACCCTAGATATAAAGTAGTACATTGTTATTTGGAAGTAGACTTGGATTAGTTATAAATGTATATTACAAACTCTACGGCAACCACTAAAAAGAGAAAAAAAGAAGAAAAATTGATTATCTAAGAGAGGAGAGTAAATGGAATCATATAAAATGTTCAGTTAAAACCAGAAGGTAGAGAAAAAGAGGAAGACAAAGATAGTCACATATATCAAGGGCAACAAAATAAAACATTAACATTTATGACATTTATTTATCCAACTATATAATTACTTTAAATGTTAATGGTTTAAGTCCAAAAATTAAAACACAGAAATTGTCAAATTGGAAAAAAAAATCAAGATCCAACTACATGTTATCTATAAGAAACTCATATTAAATATAAAAACAGCTATACATTAAAAATGAAAGAATAAAGAAAGATATATCATGCTAATATCAATCAAAAGAAAGCTAGAATAGGTAATGTCAGAGCAAACTTCAGAACAAAGAATATTAACAGGGGTAAATATGGGCATTACATAACAATAAAGGGATCAATTGTCTAATAATAAATAATAATCCTTAATGTATATGCACACAGCAACAGAGCATGAATGAAACATGCTTATGTTAGGCAACAACAAAATATGTAAGGTAAAAACTGATACAACTGTTACAAACAATAGATAAGTCCACTATCATAGTTGGAGATTTCAATACACCTCCACCATAAATTGAAGGATCCAGTAGGTCAGAAATTATTAGAAATAGACGAACTCAAAGGCACTACCCATCAGCTGGATATGATTAACATCTATAGACTGCTTCATTCAACAACGGAATACAACAGAATACACATCCTTCTCAGAATCATATAAAATATTCACCAAGATACACCATATTCTAGATGATAAAACACTATTTATCTGATAAAAATAAACATTATATAAAGTATGCTGTCAGATCAGAATGGAATTAAATTAGAAATCAATAACTGAAAGATACTTTAAAAAGTCTCAAAATGCTTGATTCTTAAACAACATACTTCTAACTAACACATAGATCAAAGAAGGAATCTCCAGAGTTATTAAAATATTTTTGAAATAAACATAAATAAAAATGCAACTCATCAAAGTTTGTGAGATACAGAAAAAGCAATAATTAGAGAGAAATTTATAACATTGTATATGTATATTAAAATAGGAAAGATCTAAAATCTTTCACAGTAGGAAATTATAAAAAGAAGAGCACATGAAATCCAAAGTCAGCAGAAGAAATAAGTAATAAAAGTTAGGGAAGAAATCTATGAAATTGAAAACAATAAAATAAAGGGAGAAAATCACTGAAACCAAAAGTCGATGTTTTGAAAACCTGAATAATATTTATAGGCATCAAGATAGGCTGATTAAGAAAAAAAAGAGAAAAGACACAGATTACTAATATCAAAACAAAATAGGAGGCATCAATTTACCATATTTCAAACTAATATCACAAAGTTGTAGTAAAAAACAAACAAACAAAAAAAAAAACAGTATAGTCCTGGCACAAAAATAGAAATACAGACCAATTGAACAGAACTGAGAACCCAGGTATAAAACCATCCTCATATAGCCATCTGATATTTGACAAAGCAGACAAAAACATACACTGGGGGAAAGAATCCTTGTTCAATGAATGATGCTGAGAAAATTGGATAGACACATGGAGAAGATTGAAACAGGATGTGCACCTCTCACCTCTCACAAAAATCAACTCATGGTGGATAACAGACTTAGGCCTAAGGAATGAAACTAATAATTCTAGAAGAAAATATTCAAAAAACTCTTATAGACATTGGCCTTGGGAAATAATTATGAAGAAGACCCTAAAAGCAATCACAGCAATAAGACAAATAAATAAATGGAACTTGATCAAATTAAAAAGTTTCCGCACAGAAGAGGAAGCTGTCATAAGAGCAAATAGATGATCTACATCATGGGAGAAAATATGCATATGCTATACAACTGGTAAAGGACTGATAACCAGAAGCTTTGTAGAACTCAGGAAAATCAACAAGAAAAAAATCGAACAACCCCATTAAATGTGGGCAAAGAACACAAACAGAACATTTTGAAAAGAAGATAATGACCAATAAATATATGAAAATATGTTCAACAGCCCTAATCATTGTGGAAATGCCAATGCAAACCACATTGAGAGATAACTTAACTCTAGTGAGAGTGGTCTCATCCAAAAGTCCAAAGGCAACAAATGTTGGCATGGATGTGGAGACATAGGAATACTCATACATTGCTATTGGGACTGCAAATTAATACATTCTCTGTGGAAAGTAATATGGAGAAACATCAAAAAGCTACGATTTGATACAGCAATCTCATTACTGGGCATAATCACAAAGGAACAACAACAACAACAAAAAAAATGGGAGGTATCAATATGCCAGATTTCAAACTGTACTATGAAGCTGTAGTAATTAAATTAACTTGATACTGACACAAGAATAGGGACATTGACCAGTGGAACAGACCGAAGAACCCTGATATAAAATAATTTTCCAACAGCCATCTAATCATTGACAAAGCAGACAAAAACATACACTGGGGAAAAGAATCCTTGTCAATGAATGGTGCTGGGAAAACTGGATAGCTACATGAAGAAGGCTGAAGCAGGATCCACACCTTTCACCACTCACAAAAATCAACTCACACTGGGTAACAGACTTAAACCTAAGGTATGAAACTATTAAAATTCTAGAGGAAAACTTTGGAAATACTATCCTAGATATTGGCCTAGGCAAAGAATTTATGAAGGAGACCCCAACGGCAATCACAACAGCAACAAAAATAAATAAAAGGGACCTGATCAAACTAAAAAGCTTCTGCACAGCCAAAGAAACTGTCAAGAGAGCAAACAAACAACTCAGAATGGGAGAAAATTTTTGCACCCTACACACCTGATAAGAGACTGATAACTATAATCTGTTTAGAACTTAGGAAAATCAGCAACAAAAAATCAAACAACCATATCAACATGTGGGCAAAGGACATAAACAGAAACATTTCAAAAGAAAATAGAATAATGGCCAACAAACATATGAAAAATTCTCAACATCTCTAATCATCAGGGAAATGCAAATCAAAACGACAATGAGATATCACTTATCTCCTTTAAACCCTTTGCACTTGGATGTCGAGTGTGACTCAACACGGTTAGCAAAAATTATAGAAATTAAAATTACTCTTTGAATGTATCAATAATTTGAAATATAAAAAAATCCAAATAAATAAGTTTGTATGAAAAGAAACTCCAGTTTTTTATTCTACTGCCACACTTTGTAAAATCTGGGGTATTTAAAAAATTAAATCCCAAGTAGAATAAAGGAATCGAGAGAAAAGCAAGCTAGTGCAAAGGGTTAAAACGATACAAGTAGATCTACAATTTGATCCAGCAATTCCACTACTGGGCATCTACCCAAATGATCAAATGACACTCTACAAATAAGACACCTGCACTCGAATGTTTATAGCAGCACAATTCACAATTGTAAAGTTATGGAAACAACCGAAGTGCCCATCAATACATGAGTGGATTAATAAAATGTGGTATATGCATACCATGGAGTACTATTCAGCTCTAAGAAACAACGGTGATATAGCACATCTTATAGTTTCCTGGATAGAGCTGGAACCCATTCTACTAAGTGAAGTATCCCAAGAATGGAAAAACAAGCACCACATGTACTCACTAGCAAATTGCTATTAACTGATCAGCACCTAAATGGACATATAGGAATAACATTTACCAGGTGTTGGGCAGGTGGGAGGGGGGAGGAGGGTTTGGGTACATACATACATAATGAGTGAGATGTGCACCCCTTGGGGATGGTCATGCTTAAAGCTCTGACTTGAGGGGAAAGGGGGGCAAGGGCCTTATACGTAACCTTAACATTTGTACCCTTATAATATGATGAAATAAAAAAAAAAATAAAATAAATGAAAGAAAAACCACATCTGCACTAAAAAGTTTATAGCAGTATTGCACTAGAAAGTTTATAGCAGCACAATTCACAATTGCATAGATGTGGAAACAACCCAAGATCTCACCAATACACGAGCGGATTAATAAAATGTGACACATGTACCATGGAGTTCTACTCAGCCGCAAAAACACCAGTGATATAGCACCTCTAGTACTTTCCTCGATAGAGGTGGAGACCATTCTACTAAGAGACGTATCCCAAGAATGGAAAAACAAACTCCACATGTACTCACACTGAAATTGGTACTTAATGATCAACATTTATGTACACATATAGTAGTAACATTTATTGGTGTTGGGCATGTGGGGAGGGAGGAGGTAATAGTTGTATTCACAACTAATGTGAACCATACACACTGTCTGGGGAATGGACACCCTTGCAACTCTGACTTAGTTGGGGTAAAGGCAATATATATAACATAAGCATTTGTACCCCAATAATATATTCTGAAATAAATATATATATGCATATATATATACACATATGTGTATATATGAGTATATATATGTAAGCGTATATATATATATATGTATATGAATATGAGGTGGAAACTATTATAAAGAGAAATAATTTAAAAAATCATGTAGATTTTATCTACTTACATTGTAAATGTCATTGACAACTATGACATAATCTGGATACCTTTTCATTTGTTACTTTATTTTATTTTTCTGGAAATAATTTTGTCTTGTTTATTTTTTAACTTCTTCAGTGGATTCATTCCTTTTTTTAATTTTATTAAGGTATAGTTGACAAATAAATATTGTATATATTTACTGTATACAACATGATATTTTGACATATACATATACTGTGAAGTTATTAAATCAGGCTAATTATCATATGCATTCACTCACTTTTATTTTTGTGATAAAATCTTTTAAGATTACACTCTTAGAATTTTTTTATTATATAAGTATTTTTTTATTTCAGAATATTATGGAGATACAATTGTTAAGATTACATACATTGCCCTTGTCTCCCCTTCTCCCTCGAGGCAGAGCTTCAAACGAGTCCATTCCCCAGATGGTGTGCATCACACTCACTATGTATGTATATACCCACCCCCTCCCTCCCTCCCACCAGCCCCACACATGACAAATGTTTGTTTTTCTTTTTTTCTTAAAATTTTAGTTATATTTTATATCTTTGCCTCTCCCTAGTAAGGGTTTAGAGGTATGCCCTTCCTCTCCAAAACGTTCACCCCATCCCACAGATGAGGGACTACCCCTCCAACCCCTGAATCCCTGGTGAACACCACGACCCTTTGAAAACCACAGTGTTAATCAGTCAGTACCAATTTGATGGCGAGTATAAATAGAGCCCATTATTCCTCCTTCATGTTACCTCACTTTGGACAATGGGTTAAAGCTCAAGCCAGGATAATATAAGCAGTGCTAACTTGCTGTTGTTTCTTAGAATTGAGTAATATCCCATTGTAAACATATACCAAATTTTAATAATCCATTCATGAGTTGACAGACACTTGGGTTGTTTCAATGTCCTTGCTATAGTGAATTGTGCTGCCATAAACATTCGGGTGCAGATGTTTTTATAATAGAATGTCTTATGTTCTTTTGAGTAGATGCCTAATAATGCTATTGCTGTGTCGAATGATATTTCTATTTTTAGCTCTTTGAGATACCTCCAAATTCTTTTCCTCTAAGGTTGCACTAATTTTTAGTCCCACCAGCAGTGTAAGAGTGTTCCAGACTCTCCACATCCTCCACAACATTTGTTGTTTTAGGATTTTATAGTACAGGCCATTCTCACTAGAGTTAGATGATATCTCATTGTGGTTTTGATTTGCATTTTTCTAATGATTACCAATGTTGAGTATTTTTTAATATGTTTGCTGGCCATTATACAAAATATCAACAATACCAGAAGCTGGCTACTTGAGAAGTTAAACAAAATTGATAGCCCTCTTGATAGGCAGAAGAACTCAAAGGGAAAAGACTCTAATTAATTGAATTAGAAATGAAAAAGGACAGGTCACAACAGACACCACAGAAATATAAAACATTATGGTTGACTACTATAAAAAACTATATGCCCAAAAACTACATAACGAGGAGGAAATGGACAAATTCCTGGATTCATACAACCTCCCTAAGTTCACCCAGGAGGTAACAGAATTCCTGAATAGACCAATCTCAGGCTCAGAAATTGGAGCAGTAATTAGTAACCTCCCCAAATGAAAAAGTTCCAGACCAGATGGCTACACTTCAGAGTTTTACCAAACATACAAAGATGAACTCATACCTATACTACAGAAATTATTCCACAACATTTAGAAGGATGGTATCCTTTCTAACTCATTCTAAGAAGCCAATATCACCTTGGTACCCAAACCAGGAAAGGATGCAAGAAAAAAAAAGAAAATTACAGACCAATATCCCTCATGAATATAGATGCGAAAATCCTCAACAAAATTTTAGCAAACATAATTCAGCAGCACATCAAAAAAATATTTCACTATGACCAGGTGGGCTTTATTCCAGGGATGCAAGGCTGGTTCAATATACGCAAATCTGTAAATGCAATCCACCTCATAAATAAAAAACAAAAACAAATATCATATGATTCTCTCATTAGATGCAGAAAAACCATTGACAAAATCCAACACTAAACTCTTAACAAAATAGGCATAAACGGCTCATACCTTAAAATGATCAAATCCATATATGACAAACAAATGGCCAATATCATACTCAATGGGGAAAAACTGAAACCATTCACACTTCAATCTGGAACTAGACAAAGATGCCCACTATCTCCTCTCCTATTCAATATAGTACTCGAAGTCCTCGCTATAGCAATCAGGCAGGAGAGGGATATTAGGGCATCTAAATGCGTGCAGATGAGATCTATCTAGAGCTCCAAAAAATTAGCAATAAAAAATCAAACATCCTCATCAAAAAATGGGCAATGGAAATAAATAGAGAATTTTCTAAAGAAATGTTTAAGCATATAATACATTATTATTAACTATAGTCAGAATGCTGTAAAATGGACCTCCAGGACTTATTTATTCTAACAGAAACTTTGTGCTGTTTCACGAACATCTCTCCATTCCCACATGTTCTACCACCAAGTCATGGCAACCACTATTTCACTCTCTCCTTTTATTGGTTTGACTTTTTTGATTCCACTTAAAAGTGAGAACATGCAGTATTTGTTTTCCTATGCCTGGGTTATTTCACTAAATATAATATCCTCCACATTCATTCATGTTGTCACAAGTGACACAAATGATGAAATTTCCATTTTTTGTTAAGGCTCAATAGTATACCCTTGTGGGTATTTGTGTGTGTGTGTATATTTGTATATATACGTGTATATACATATATGTACACAAATGTACGTTTGTGTATACACACATACAACACAAAAAGAATACTATTGACCCTTCATGAAAAGAAAATTTCATCATTTTATCTATTTATATAGACACACACATACATATATATCATGTTTTCTTTATTGATTATAGAATATAATTGGATCTTAAATTCGTTTAAATTTAAAGTAATTACTGTTATTTTTTCGCTCTTTCTTTATAATTTGAAGATTTTCTTTGTAGTGATATGATTTGATTCTTTTATCTTTTGTGTATCTATTACAAGTTTTTTTTAATTTGTGGTTACCATAAGGCTTACGCAAAACTTCTTATAGATGAAACAGTGTATTTTAAGCTGTTAACAAATTACTTTATTTTTCCTTTTTTTATTTTTTCCAGCATATTATGGGGTACAAATGATAAGGTTATGTATACTTTCCTAGACAGCTTCACACCTCAAGTCATAGCTTCAAGCCTGTCCATCCCCCAGATGGTGCACATCACATTCATTATGTATGTATATAACCATCCCCTCCCCACCACCTACCTGACACCTGATAGATGTTATCCCTATATGGCCACTTATGTGTGGATCAGTTAATACCAATTTGCTGGTGAGTACATGTAATGCTTATTTTTCCATTCTTGGGATAATTCACTTAATGGTATGGGCTCCAGCTCTATCCAGGAATATACAAGAGGTACTATATCACTGTTGTTTTGTATAGCTGAATAGTACTCCATGATATACATATTCTACATTTTATTAATCCACTCATATAGGGCACTTCGGTTGTTTCCACATCTTTGCAATTGTTTATTATGCTGCTATAAACATTCGAGGGCAGGTATCTTTTTCATAGAGTGACTTTTGTTCTTTTGGGTAGATGACCAGTAAAGGGATTGCTGGATCAAATGGTAGTAGATGGACTTGTATCGCTTTAAGGTATCTACATATTGCTTTCCACAGAGGTTGCACTAGTTTGCAGTTCCACCAACAATGTAGGAGTGTCCCATCTCTCCAAATCAATGCCAACATATTTTTTTTGTACTTGTTAATAAAGGCCATTCTCATTGGAAATATGTGATATCTCATTGTGGTTTTGATTCGCATTTCCCTGATGATTAGATATGTTGATCATTTTTTCATATCTGTGTTGGACATTATTATGTCTTCTTTTGAAAAGTTTCTGTTTATGTACTTTGCCCACTTTTTGATAAGGTTGTTTGATTTTTTTCTTGCTGATTTTCCTGAGTAATAAATAGATTCTAGTTATCAGCCCTTTATCAGATGTGTAGCTTGCGACAATTTTCTCCTGTTTTGTGGAATGTATGTTTGCTCTCTTGACAGTTTCTTTGACAGTGCAGAAGCTTTTTAGTTTGATTAGGTCTCACTTATTTATTTTTGTTGCTGCTGTGATTCCCTTTGGGTTCTTCTTCATAAATTCTTTGCCTAAGCCAATGTCTAGAAGAGTATTTCCAAGGTTTTCCTCAAGAATTCTAATAGTTTCACACCTAATATTCAAATCTGTTACCCACAGTGAGTTGATTTTTATGAGTGGTGAAAGTTTTGGGCTCTGTTTCAGTCTTCTACATGTGGCTATCTAGTTTTTACAGCATGATTTGTTGAATAAGGATTCTTTTCCTCGGTGTATGTTTTTGTCTGATTTGTAAAAGATTAGATGGCTATATGAGAATGATTTTATTTCTGGAATCTCTGTTCTGTTCCACTGCTAAATGTCCCTGTCCTTGTGCCAATAACAAGCTGTTGAAGTTATTATAGCCTTGTGGTATAGTTTGAAGTTTTGTAAATTGATACCTCCCACTTTGTTTCTATTGCCTAGGATTGCTTTTGCTATACGGGGTCCTCTCTGGTTCCATACGAAGCATAATGTTATTTTTCTATATCTGTGAAAAATGAAGATGGTATTTTAATAGGAATTGCATTGGCTCTGTAGGTCACATTGGGTAGTATAGACATTTTAACAATGTTGATTCTGCCAACCCATGAGCATGGTATATTCTTTCACCTGTTTACATCCTCTGCTACTTCCTTCTTAAGTGTTTCATAGTTCACCCTGTAGAGGTCTTTAACTTCTTAATTAAATATATTCCTAGGCACTTTATTTTCTTTCTTGGTATTTTGAAGGGTATTGAGTCTTTGATTTGGTTCTCAATTTGATTGTTGTTGGAGTATATGAATGCCTCTGATTTGTGTGTATTGATTTTGTATCCTGAGACTTTACTGAATTCATTTATTAGTTCCAGGAGTCTGTTGGTTGAATTCTTGGGGTTTTCTAGGTATAATATCATGTCATCAGCAAAGAGTGAGAGTTGGATCTCTTCTGCTCCATTTGGATGCCTTTAATTCTACTTTCTTGTCTGATTGCTTATAGCAAGGAATTCTAGCACTATGTTGAATAGAAGTGGAGATAGTGGGAAACCTTGCCTTGTTCCAGTTCTAAGTGGGAATGTTTTCAATTTTTCCCCATTCAGTATGATATTGGCTGTGGGTTTTTCATATATGGCTTGTATCATTTATTGGTAGCCCCGTCTATACCTATTTTGTTAAGAGTTCTTATCTTAAAAGGGTGTTGAATTTTGTCAAATGCTTTTTCTGCGTCTATTGAGAGGATCATATGGACTTTGTTTTGGCTTCTGTTTATATGGTGAATTATATTTATAGATTTGTGTATGTTGAACAATCCCTACATCACTGGGATGAAGCCAACTTGGTTGGGTTGAATTATTTTCTTAACAAGCACCTGGATTCGAATAGCTATAATTTTGTTGAGAATTTTTGCATGTATATTCATAAGAGATAATAGTGTGTAGCTTTCTTTGTTGTTGTTGCATCCTTTTCTAGTTTTGGTGTCAGGGTTATGTTCACTTCGTAAGAGCTACTGGGGAGGATTCCATCCTTCTCAGTGTTGTGGAATAATTTCTGCAAGATAGGCACCAGATCTTCTTTGTAGGTGTGGTAAAATTCAGGTGTGAAGCCATATGCTCTGGTACATTTCCTTTTAGGAAGTTTTTTGTTGTTGTTGTTGCTGTTTCAATTTCAGTACTTTATATTGGTGTGTTCCAGAATTCTATTTCTTCCTGGTTGAGCCTAGGGAGGTTGTGTGTTTGTAAGAATCTGCACATTTCCTCCATATTTTCCAGTTTATGTGCATAAAGGTTTCCGTAGTGTTCATAAATTAGATCTGTATCTCCGTGGCATCAGTTGTAATTTCTCCTTTATTTTCCTTCCTGGTGGAGCTTATTAGAGATTTTTCTTTTCTGCTTTTCATTAGTCTACCTAAAGATGTGTCAATTTTGTTTATTTTTTCAAAGAACCAACTTTTTGTTTTATTAATCTTCCATATAGTCTCCCTGTTATCAATTTGATTTAGTTCTGATAGGATCTTACTGATTTCACTTCGTCTGCTGGGTTTGGGGTCAGTCTGTTCTTCTTTTTCCATCTCTTTGAGTCGATTCTTTATGTTTACTATTTGTGATGTTTTTGACTTTTGGATATAGGCATTTATGGAAACAATCTTTCCTCTCAGGACTGCTTTAGCTGTGTCCCACAGGTTTTGATAACTTCTGTCTCCTTTGTCATTTAGTTCAAAGAATCTTTCGATTTTCATCTTGATTTCCTCACTTATGAAGTGATCATTCAACAGAAGGTTGTTTAGTATCCGTGACTTTGTGTAGCTATGAGAGTTCCTGTTAGGGTTGATTTTTAATTTTATTCTATGTGTTCTGAAAAATACATTGTATAATTTCTATTTTTTTTAATTTCAGCATATTATGGGGGTACAGATTTTAAGGTTTCAATAAATGCCCTTTCCCCCCTCCCCGCACAAGTCTGACTTTCCAGCATGACCATCCCCCAGATGGTGAACATCTCACTCATTATGTATGTATATACCCACACCACTCCCCCCTTCCCCCTGCCCAATACCCTATTACAGTAGTACCTATGTGCCCACTTAGGTGCTGCTCAGTTAATACCAGTTTGCTGGTGAATATATGTGGTGCTCGTTTTTCCATTCTTGGGATACTTCACTTAGTAGTCTGGGTTCCAGCTCTAACCAGGAAAATATAAGATGTGCTATATCACCGTCGTTTCTTAGAGCTGAATAGTACTCCATGGTATACATATACCACATTTTATTAATCCATTCTTGGATTGATGGGCACTTGGGCTGTTTCCACACCCTTGCGATTATGAATTGTGATGCTATAAACATTCGAGTGCTGGTGTCTTTTTTATAGAGTGTCATTGGAACTTTTGAGTAGATGCCCAGTAATGGGATTGCTGGTCAAATGGTAGATTCACTTGTATCGCTTTAAGGTATCTCCATATTGCTTTCCACAGAGGTTGAACTAGTTTGCAGTCCCACCAGCAGTGTAGGAGTGTTCCTCTCTCTCCGCATCCACGCCAGCATTTGTTATTTGGAGACTTTTTGATAAAGGTCATTCTCACTGGAGTTAAGTGATATCTCATTGTAGTTTTGATTTGCATTTCCCTGATGATTAGAGATGGTGAGCATTTTTTCATATGTTTGTTGGCCATTCTTCTGTTTTCTTTAGAAAAGTTTCTGTTCAAGTCCTTTGCCCACTTTTTAATAGGGTTATTTGATTTTCTCTTGCTGATTTTCGTGGGCTCTAAGTATATTGTAGTTATCAGCCCTTTATCGGATGTGTAGGATGCAAAAATTTTCTGCCATTCTGTAGGTTGTCTGTTTACTTTCATGATTATTTCTTTGGCTGTGCAGAAGCTTTTTAGTTTCATTATGTCCCATTTATTTATTTTTGTTGCTGCTTTGATTGCCTTTGGGGACTTCTTCATAAACTCTTTGCCTAGGCCAATGTCTAGGAGAGTGTTTCCAACATTTTCCTCTAGAATTCTAATAGTTTC
>VSMD01064225.1:0-16336 GCA_008750895.1 Mirza zaza | reverse complement strand
TCTATTAAATGGGATTGTTATAGTACCAATCTCCTAGCCTTGGTACTACTATGAATTGTGGTGAATATTAAATATTAATGTGAAGAAAGTTAAATATTACATAAATTAAATAACATGTAAGGCACATAGAACAGCACAAAGCACATTGTAAGCACTGTGTATTTGCTCTTATTGTTAACATTATGTTTAACTGCTGTATCACATACTGTTGTGTAAATATGCCATAATATATTTGTCTGTTCTCCTGTTGATGGATATTTACTTCTTTCAATGGGAAGCACAAATAATAAGAAATGAACATTTTTGCACACAATGCCTTGAATACAGGATACAAAAATATCTGAGGATGAACACTCAGAAGAGGAATTCCTGGCTTATAGGGTATGAACACCAACAGATTTACTTGTTCTTGCCAAATTGCTCTCCAAACAGTTGGGCCAATTCACATTCCTAAAGTGAGTGCTTGAGAATTTCCATGGCTCTACATCCTTGCCAAGTGTAACATTTTTACCAATCTGGTGGGTGTGAAATGGGAATGAATGGCATCTTATTGTTTACATTTTATTATCAGTTGGGCTGAGAGCCTTTTGCATGTGTTTTTTGGCCATTTGTGATTCCTCTTCAGTTCCCATCCTTTTCCCATTTTTCTATTGGGTTTTCTTTTTCTTATTGATTTGAAAGAGTTCTTTAAATAATTTTGGATAACAATTATCTATTAGTTATATTGTTTGCAAATATCTGTTCTATGTCTGTGAATTGAATTTTAACTTTGATTATACTGTCTTTTGTAAAAAAAGAAAAATTAAATTTATAATTAGTTCAGTGTATCATTGTTTTCTTTATGAGTTGGGCTTTTTTGTACCTTGTCTAGGAAATTTTGCCCTAACCCAAGTTGGTAAAAGCAAATGCCTGGATTTTCTATGAACATTATAATTGATTTTTATATAGAAATCTTTAGTTCATCTGGGATTTGTTATTGTTTATGGTGTCAAGTGTGTTTCTACTTTTTCCATATTGATAACTGTCTCAGCAAAATTTTTGAGTAGTCTGTTTTATTTTTCATAGTTTTAAATGTCAATTCTGTTGTGTAAAAAGTAGCTATATATGCAAGAGTTTCTTTCTGGGCTCTCTATTCTTGTCAACATAACATATTTCATTAATAGATTATTTTTTATATGAATTACTTTTGCATTCCTGGGATAAATAAAACATGACTATGAATGAAGAGGTGAAGGTGGGCCTTGTAAACGTCTCAGAGAAGAGCAATCCAGCAAGGGAGCCCATAAAGTAAAAAGGTTTGGAATATGGCTGAGTACCATGTTCTGATGAGAACACTACTCCATTTAGGACATCTCTGGCAAAAAAGACTCAGGCTATGAGCTTAGCACTTCCCAAGGCAGTGTGCACATCTTCCTGTATCTTCTACCCTAACTCTATCAATTCAGACCACATATGTGACTGCCTTTCAGCTCTTTGGAGGCAGAGTAAATTCTCTCCTCTCTCTAATTCTGTGGCTGGCTACCTCCTATGATAAAAGGGAATAATTCATTTCTGGGACCTTTTCGCCAACATTCGACCCTGATCTATATATAGTGATAAGCAAACAGAAAGTATGCCTGAGCCACACTATAATACTGCATGGATCCATACTACTTATTCTATCTTTTATAAGTGATTGTGGAGAACATTGGAAGAAGATCCAAAATGTGCTAAGTTGATCCTGAATATTGTGAGACACAAGAGAAGATATCGTTTTATTTCGAGTGAGTTGAATTAATGGAGCTACTGTATTTTTCTTGATTTAGTTCAAGAGTGGGATGTTCTGGCAGTCTAAGGGCAGTAAACACAGTCCTTGTATTCGGAGGATCTAAAGTTGTTCTGTCAGTTCTAAAACTTGAAGGCAAAGAATTGGAAATACTGAGTGGGACACACATAATATATTTGAAAAAGGCTAGAGGGAGAAAACACTAGAGCTCTGTCTCACCTATGTGTGGGGCCAAAGGCAGAACAATCTCTATATGTCTTTTGGGACAGATAAAACTATCCATCAAGCTGCATCTGGTGCACAGACTGAGTCCTTGACACCCACGTATTGAAGGATTTATTGGCCTTGTTCAGGGACTCATAAACCTACTTCTTGGTTTTTCTCTGGCTTCTTGTCCATGCTGTACTTTGAGTCACTAAGCCTATTGGTCATGCTGGTCAGTGCTTCAATCCTCTCCTTTGTAAAGGAACAGTGTTACCCTTTTTGTGCCTTTGAGTAGCTCACAGGCTTAGCAAAGAAATCTTCACACTTGCCAACAGATGACACAATGACAAAACAAGGGGATTATATTTTCTCTCCTTACCTTCACTCTCTCTCTCCGTTTTTTCATTTTGTAGAAGCACATAGCTTGGCTTGTGAGTTGGCTGGCAAGTTTTCTTTCTTAGGTTCTTATTTGGAATGAGTGGCTAGCTGCTTGCCTATGACTATCATCACATGACGCAAATACTCCTCCATGATGGCTCTGTGGCCTCAGGCAGCCAACAGCTCAGGGTATGTCTACGTTTACATTTTAACCTCCTAGTTGTGCTCTGCACTGAGGCTACCACACTCATATTTTACATTGGCAGGTGAGGTAAATTGTTTTTGTTTCAAAAGAACTACTTGCCCAAGAAAGCATTTATCTTGAGATTTCTTTAAATGTTAAATTCTTCAAATGTATTTCTAATTAATTCTATTTGTAAAAATTCTCTTTAAATATTCAGTATATGTGTTTTATGGATTAGTATATGTGCCTATTGCAAGTTACAAGGGACAACTAGGCTTAAAACATGTTTGAAATGAATTGTTATCATTTTGAAACTTCAAATTGATATAGTATTTTAAAATGATAAGCTGTCCTGTGCTACATTGAAAATCCCTCGAAAAGTATGTGGGGAGTATGCTATTAAAGGCAGAGAAATGTCTGGTTTTAAAACAGTAACAATGATAGGTACATATTTGGACTCTTACTATTCCAAGTATTTTTCTTGTAATGTCTCTTATAATTCTCACATCAACCCTTTGAGGTATATACTATTTTTACTCTGTAGAGAATCAAGGTAGTGTAGTGAATAAAAGCATGTGTCTTGGATCCAGACTGGGTTTTAAACTGGGCTCTATTACTTACTAAAATGTGTGTGACTTGGACAGTACTTAACTTCTCTGTGTCTAATATTGCTTATCTGTGAGATGGGTACCTATTTTTATTGATGATTAAATGCATTAAAATATCTAAAAACTCCCAGAACAGTTCCTGGCACTTAATAAATACTCAGTAAATCTTAGCTTGGTGGATCTCTTCTCATAGATAGGTAAGCATTTTTACAGATGCATAAACTAAGGCACTGAAGGCACAGAGTGATTAAGTAACACACCTGAGATCACAGAATAAATACCAGAGGTAGAATATAAACCCTGGAAAACTGACTCAACACAGATGTCTTTTCACCAGTACTTATCCAAGGAACCACACCATTCCTTGTGGTAGCAGGTGCCAGCCAATATATTTTACTAATATATATTAATTCTGTAAATGTGCAGATAGTGCCACCCATTATTATTCTCTGAATGTATAAATTCTGGCTAAAGTTTAAGTTGTAAAGCTAACTCTTTCAGGTAATCTGTTTTTTGGCAACCTGTGTCTGTTCTTTTCAGGTAACCTATTTCTGTTTTTTGCTAAAGGAGAAGGCATCACTGCTTTGACGAAATCCATTAAACTAAGCAGTGTGTATGGATTTAAGTGCCCATGACAAGGACTCCAAGACCAAATGTATAACTTGGAGTCCCTGCTCTCTACTGACTTTCCAAAAGCTTCTGTTTTCTCTTCCTTCACTGCCTGGCCTCTTGTATCAATATTTTTTTGCAGCAGGGCTCTTTGTCCTTGATTTTTGTTCCATCTTGATAGTTAATAAACTATATCATACTGTAAATACTAAGGAAGACAAAGAGTGCTTGTTTCTAAAAATTTATGATTAAAAATCACTGAAGAGGGAATATGTTGGACTATAGAATTAAGAATTAAAATGATATTGAAGGACTAAGGATAAAATAAAGAAATTTAACAGGAGATAAATGTCTTAAGTCAGTTTCATGAAATATGTGGCTAGATTTTGCTTGATAGTAGTTCATATAAAAATGCCTCATAATTTCAGGTAATTACTAATTCTAAACAAATCAACAGGCACATTCTTGCTCTAGGAATTAGTACACCTTTGGGCTACAGTAACAGCAGTAGGGCTCCCAGGTCAAGGACAGTCAGACACCACTCCTGTGTTATACTTTAGAAGGTGCTTTGATACATTGGAGATTTCAGGAGCTGGTAGCTAGGAGGTCATAAAAGCTGTGATTGAAGAGGCTGAAGGATGATTATTTTAGAGAAGAACAAATGTAACGTGTGCTTCTGTTGGTATGTTTCCACAATGCCCCAGTTCATGTGATTGTAAGGAGACCTCAGACTGGATCAGCAAGCAATGGATTTGTCTCCTAGGGGAGGTAGTTTTCTTTCTGCTGTTGTATGCTGTTTGTTCAGTACAGCGGCCTTGGGCCCAAAGAATCAATCAAAATCAGTAGGAAAAAAAAAAAAGAATTGCAGAAGAATCTTGACTTCAAATGTAGCAAAAGAAATGTTGGGATTACCAAGAAATAATTTTGGTGGATCAAAGGATTTCTGAATTTCTTAACACAACAATAATTTTAGTTAACTTAATTACAAGAACACTTTTATATAACATCACGCAGGATGACTTTGAAATTGTCTTATAATTAAATAAAGTGACTCAGTTCCTTCAAAGACGGGGAGTTAATTTGTAAACTGCTGAGAATATGGTCTTAGACTGGACCATAGTCTAGTGTGGTCTTGATGTAGCGGAGCTCGAAGCAATTCTAGAAGCAATTTAGGTTAAATGTGTACGTGCATAAGTCTATATAAGATAGGGTTAGCTAATGCTGTATTTTTTAACAAATACAAATGGATACCATCACTTTAACGTTTGCACTTTAATGGACGCATTAACTTTCTATTGCATAGATGCATTATAATTTTTAAAAACAAATGTCTAAATTGAGAAATTTAGGTTCGTCTCAACATTCTCTTATTACAAATATTTTTCCCAGCATCCTTTGCACACATCCTTAAACACGTGAGATTATTTCCTAGAACAGGAGCTCAGAAGAGGAATTGCTGGCTCATGGAATATGTCATTTAAGGTCTATTTTCAGATTAGGTTGACCTCCACCCATATTTCTACTAGCACTCAATAAGAGTATCTTTTCCCCCAGAGTATCATCAGTCTTTCAAAATTTTGAAGTTGGACAAGGGCAATGTGCTATTATCTTCTTGTTTCAATTATATTTCTTTGATTACTTGTGAGAATCCATATATTTTTGTTAAGCTCATAGATTATTTGTTTTTGTGAATTGCCTGTTTTTCTAAAAGAGTGCTGCCCTTTTAATTTATTTTCAAGGATGCAGTAGTAGAAAACATAGGTGCCTCACCCACTTGCCCTCAGATTTTTTTCCCCCATTTTCCTGGACACTGGATTTGAGTGTGTTCTTACTCCCAACAACCAGCTTGTGTATCTCTTTGAGGATGGACTGCACTGAGGCTTTCGGAAGTAGCTTTGTTTGTGTGTGAGGAGGGTTGGGTGTGGGTGAGGGGGCAGACCGTGATGTCCTCAACCAATGACCAACTGGCAAGTGCATAGGTATAAATAGTGAAGCTCCCTCAGACCCTGAGGGGCACAACCCTGAAATGTGACCTGCACTATGTACAAAGACCTCTGTTTGAATGAGTCAAGGTCACCCTTTGTTGCCGTTTGCTTAATATTTTACCCATGACTTACTTCTTTCCATCCTTGTCCTCTGCCTCATTCCTATGCTTTTTTTTCCCGAGGAACGCTTCCTAATAGATTTCTTTCACACAAATATTTTATTCATTAAGAACACTGTCTCTTGTTGTAAGGATTAGAAATATTTGCCACATTTTATTAATCCCATTTTCTTTTGGGAATATTATACTACGTAGACATTGCTGTCATGTTTTGTTGTGTACTGAGGCAAATCAGATCTTTTTTCCTTTATGTGCTCTACTTTTCTATATTTCTTAAAAAATTATTTTTAGCTCCCATATTATATAAATGTTCACCTTTCTTCATTTAGTTTTCTATTTAAATCCTTAGATTTACTCTGCTTAGGGTTTGTTGAGGTTCTTAGATGAATGAGTTTAGAGTTTTCATCCAATTTTAGAAATTTTCAGCTATTATCTCTTCAAATATTTTTCTGCTTTCCCCTGCAATTTCAATTGTACACTCTATCATTTGGAGTGTTGTATAATAGTTGCTTTGACATCTATGCCTGCTAGTTTTATCATCTCTGTGATTTCTGTGTCTGTTTCCATTGATCAATTTTTTTCTGGTTCAGATAATATTTTCCTGGTTCTTTGCATGTCCAGTAATATGCAGAGTATTATCATTCTTTGGATGTCAGGCATCATTAATTTTGATTGGATGACACACATTGTGAATTTTACACTGTTGTTGCTGGATTTTATTATATCTCTTTAAATAATGATGTGTTTGTTCTTATGTGCAGGTAAGTTACATGGACTTACATTGGATCTTTTTGAGGCTTCCTTTTGAGTGTTTATAGGGCAAGTCCAGAGTAGCCTTTAGTCTATTACTAATTTAGCCCCATTACTAAGGTAATACTCTCTAAGCATTCTACCCTATGTCCATGTCTTACCACTCTAGTAGGTGAGAACAAAACCATTCTTAACTCTGTGCAAGCTCTACATTGTTTCAACTACTCCTTTCTGGTAATTTTTTCTCCTGTCTTTGGGTAGTTTTTCTCATGCACGTGCAGAGCAGTGTTCAGCCAAAGTCTTAGAATAACCCTTGTGCAGATTGGCAGAGCTCTCTCTGTTTACAGCTTCCTCCTCTCTGCTATTTTTCCTTGTACATTCAAACTGCCTTGGCCCTTCCAAATTGTAATCTCTGTCTCCTCAATTCAGCAAGCCAACTGAAATCTGTTAGGGCTCCTCCTCTATGTTCTGTGGCTTGGAAATTCTCTAGGTAGTAAGCTGGTATGATCAAAGGGATCGCCTTTTATATTTTCCTTTCTCAGGGACTATAGTCTTATGCTTCTCATAGATTAGTGGGTGAAACCATTGTTTTATATACGTTGCCCTGTTTTCTAGTTGTTTAATGGGGCAGGGTAAATGTAATCTCTATTACTACACCTTTGCCAGAAATCCTTGGTTGATTCAATTAGACATCCTTCTCTTTCTTAGTTCATCATCATTTTGACTGCTAACAGGACAGATGAATGACAGGTCAGTAATTAGAGAGGAGTCAGTCCATGTGAGCAGAGAAGGTAGGTAGAAGTGTGAGGGAAAGTTGGTTTTAAACAGGGATGGGAGAGGGACTTCCCAGAGCATAACTGTTCTTGGAATTATCTCTGTGCCTCTTTACATTTCTATGTCCCATTAGCCCACCAGCTGTGCTTATTAAAGATCTCCAGGTAATAGTCATCAACCTTGTGAGAAGTAGGAACTGCCATATCCCTCGGGATTTCTCTAAGCGATATTTGAATCTCAGAAATAGCCACTTGTGCCATTCTCTCAGCATTCAGCTAACGAGAATTTTTTGTTCTACTCCAAACACTTCATTTTCTGCCTCTCTTCACAGGTATGAGAAGTTACACATTGAAGAACTGGCTAATGATTCAGTTCCACATCACTGAACTACCTTAGAGGAAACTTAAAATGCTGCAAAATCATGATTACTTATCCAAAGAGTATATGGGGTTTTTACAAATACATTTTTAGTGCCTGGATGAATCTGTTGATATAATCATTACTTTAATCTCTTTCCTTGCCTCAGTAAGAAATCCACTGGCATGTTATATATTATATATACAGCCACCCTGTATGGAAATTTTAAAGAATAATAGTATGGCTTTTAGGATTGACCCACTGGAGAAAAAAATAAACATAGGACAATATTTTTCATCTAAAGTTTAAAAATATTTTCTTGTGAAATGAATAATCTCTATATAAAAATATGTAAACCATAAATCCATAGTTTAAAAATAACAGAAACAGAACATGTATATTTCCATGACATTGATCAAGAAATATAACACTGCCAAAACCTGAAAGGTTCCCTGTGCATTCTTTCATTATTATAACTCTCTTTCTCCCTTACAGGTAATGACTACTCTGAATTGTGTGATAATCATTTCTGTGCTTTCTTCTATATTTTACCACATGTATATGCATGCCTGACCAATGTAGTTTATTTTTGTATATTTTTTAACTTTATTAAATTAAATCATAGAATTTGAATTCTGTTGTCTTCCTCTTTTACTCAATAGTATAAGATTCATCCCCATTATGTATAGCCATAGTTTATTCTTGAGAGTAGTTCCTAATACTGTATTCCAATGTGCCATATTATTTATTCACTCTTCTGCTAATGTATATTTAGGTATTTTCAATTTGGGTCTCCTAAGAACAATGCTGCAATGGATCTGTGTCTTCTCTAGAATGGATATCTAGGAATTCATGGGCATAGACTAGTTGTCTTAATTTGTATTTCCTAGGCTACAAGTGAAGTCAAGCTTCTTTTTGTATCTTCATAGGCCATTTGGTGCTCCTATTTTTTGACATGCCTTTTTGAATCTTTTACCCAGTTTTAAATTGCATGTATGTATGTATTTGAAAGATGAGCCCTTATATGTATTGTAAATGTTTCCTTCCACTTTGCGATTTTCCTTTTCACTTTCTTTGTGGTGTTTTTGATGAGCAGACGTTCTTAGTCTACTGGAGTTAAATTTGTTAATCTTTTCTGTCATTATTAGGGCTTTTTGTGATTTACTTAGGTAATTTTCCCTACCCTGAAGTCATATAGATATTCTCCTCTCTTATCATGTAAAAGCTTAATAGCTTTGCCTTTAATTTTTATAATATGTATTTATTCCACCTGGAACTGATTTGTGTGTATGATTTGAAATCATGGCCTAATTTAATTTTTTCCCATATGGACATCAAATTGTCCTGATGACATTTAAAAGTCTGACCTGTCCTCACTCATCAGCATTAACATTCCTGTTATAAAGCAAATGTCCATACATGTGTGGTTTGTTCTGGGCTTTCTATCTTGTTTCATTTGCCTGTTTTTCTATCTTAACACTACTATTTTCACAGGGTGTCGGGCAGTAGGGAGTGGGATGGAGGGGATGGGTATATACAGATCTAGTGGGTGCAGTGTGCACCGTCTGTGGGGTGGATGGACATGCTTGAAGCTCTGACTCAGGTGAGGCAAGGAAAATATATGTAACCTAAACTTTTGTACCCCCATAATATGCTGAAATAAAAAAATAATAAAAAAAGAATAAGCCAATTCAAAAAAGACTATTATTACACTGCCTTAATTACCAGATTTTGTAATGAGTCTTGATATATGATTTGGATAAATTTTCCAAATTTGTTTTTCTTATTCAATGTTGTCTTGATTATTGGCTCTTTTCAGCATATAAAGTTTAATAGCTATTTCTCCTTTTTTTTTTTTAAAGCAAAATTGTTGGGGTTTTAATTGAGTTAACACTGAATCCAAAGTTAAATTTTGAGAGAATTGAGTTTTAATAATATTGATTTTTCCAACCCCAAAAGATAATCTATTTCCTGATTCATTTAGTTCTCCTTTAGTATCTCTTAATAAAGTTGTATTTTCTCCCTCAGAGATTGTTACATACATTTCACATTGCTACCTCGTCACTTCATATTTTTTATCTAATTGTAAACAGTTAAAAAACATTTATATTTTATAAAATGATTTTTATTTGTCCATTGTGATTATTATATTTTTCTTTTAACCTGCTAATGTGGCAAATTTCTTGAATAAACCTAACTTGGTCATATTGTGTTATCTATTTTACATAGTGCTAGATTTTGGACCTAAGTTTATGAATTAGATTGACCTATAATTTTTGCTTTATACTATTCATGTTTGTTTTGTTGTCTTGGTAATTGCCCTTATTAAATGTGTTGGAAGGTGGTTATATTTTCACTCTATTTTTTGGAGGAGATTGGGTAGGGTAGGATTGGAATTATTGATTTTTTTTAGTATTTGGTAGAAATTTCCAGAGAATCTATCTTGGCTTGGAGTTTTCTCTGTAGAAAGATTTTTGAGTATTGATTCAATTTCTTTAATAATTATATAACTATTAATAATCTCTATTTTTTTTTCTTAAGTCTATGTCACTGTATTTGTCAGCTCAGGATACTATAACAAAATATTGCAGACTGAGTGGCTTAAATAAAAGACATTCACTTCTAACAGTTTTTGAGGCTGGGAAGTCCAAAATAAAGTGGCTGGCAAGGTAGGTTGCACTCCTCTCTTGGCTTGTAGCAGCTGCCAGCTCTCTATATGCTCACATGACTTCTTTGTGTATACCCTAAGAGAGGTACACATGTAGTAGGCATTATTATATCTTTCTGGTGGATACTTTTTTATCCATATGAATGAGCTCTATTCCTAATAAAATCTTTTGTTTTAATGCATTTTTTTCTGGTATTAATATAGGTATATTAGCTTTATTTTTCAATGGTGTTTACATTCTATAACTGTTTCCATCTTTTTACTTTCTAACTTTCTAGGGTTTTGTTCTATTTATATTTTTTATGTCTCTTATAAAAAGAAGATAGTTGGAAGGTGGGGTTTTTTCCCTACTGAAAATCATGGTTTTTACCTGGAACATTTAGTCCACTTATATTTCATATAATTATACTTACCTATTGAAGTTTAAATCCCACTTTTTATTTTATACTCTCCATGTGTCCCATTGTTGGATTGTTTTGAACTTATTTTTCAATTTTCCATTTGTTTCTATAACTGTTTGAAATTTATGCACTATGTTTCTCTTCTTCCATGTGATTATCCTGTAAATTACAATATGCATTCATGACTTCCCAACATCTAAATTTAATTGCACATGAAACAAAGTAACTTAAACTTACTTTAAGTTACTTTAATTTCATTTACCTCCTTCTGATTTATATATTAATGTTGTATATTTTAATTATATCTCTTTTATCTATAGTAAGACATTATTTTTTCAATTTTTTCTTTTTTGTTTTCTATATATTACAGGTGTTTTTGCTTTTTATTCCCTCTTGGTTCTTATAGCTTGCATCTGAGCTTGTTTTTCTTATGCTTGAAAGTACAAACATTGGAATTTTCTTTAGTTAGGATGTGCTAATAGTTTATTTTTTCAGTTTTTTTGAGAAATAAATGTCTTTATTTTGCTTTCATTTGAGAGTTATTTTAAATAAGTATAGAATATTGGGTGCCTTTAGTCAGATATCATTCCACACTTTTATGGCTTTCATTGTTGTTACAGAATAAGTTAGCAACCAAGTAATTGGTTGCTACTTATTGTTGAAAGTTTATTTTTATTCTCTGGATGCTTTTAAGATTTTCCATTTGGCTTTAGTCTTTTGTAATTTCACTGTGGGACGTACAGGAGTGGAGACTTTTAAAATTTATCTTCCTTGGAATTTCTTGGTTTTCCTGTATTTACAGTATCATATTTTTGTTAATTAGGAATATTATGAATCATTATTTTAAAAAATATGGTCTCTGATAGATTCTGTTCTGGCTTTCAGGGATTTCTGAAGTGGTATGTCATGGAGGAAAGAACATCCTGATTAGGATATAAGTAGCATAGTCATTATTCCCTAGTAGTCAGGCTAATATTTAGCCAAGCTGTTGGCCAGGGATGCTGTCATCTAAAAGCTTGACAGGGGCTGGAGGAATGTTTCCATGCTCTCTCACGTGGTTGTTGGCAGGAGGCCTCAGCTCCTTGTTGGCTTTTGTGGTATGAGACTTAACTCACGTACAGTCTAGTTACCTACTAAAGATTTGGCAGACAAGGAGAAGGTACTTAGTGTTAGTTGCCTTAAGAATAGGACCAAAGTTAGCAAGAATTATAAAATCGACAAAGGTTATTTATCACTTCCTGTAGTTTGTGTGTGTTTGGTTTTTAAATGTTCATCTTTATTAATTTCATTGTGAATACATACATGAAATGCTATGGATCGGAGACACGTTTTTTAATGAATCACCTCACAGTAAGTAATAAGCGCATTGGCTCCCTTGCCTCAGGCCTTATTCCTAGGATACAGTGATGAAAAACAAGTCAAATGTCCTTTGTGAGTAGCCAGACACTCTGCAGGTGAGAAATGAGGCAAAAAGACTTTTCTCTGCTTACAAAAGATAAAGAAGCAGTTGATCTTTCCCTCCTAGAAGGAAGGGAAATGTAATGGGCTTGAGATCTAACTGGAGCCCATTGGCAGGGGAATAAAATGTCTCCAGGAGCCCGGTAGCCCCATGTGTCTCCACCCTTTTGCTCTCTCCAAGTTCTGGCTGTCATCTCTTTTGACATGTAAATACTTCAGAACTTAATGCTCCCTGTCATCCTCAGTGCTATCTTCGGTGCTTATTTTGAGATATAACTACATGGCTTTTCCAGAGATAAGAAAAATTTTATTGTTCTTTGAATCAGAGCAATCAGAGAAACACATGGCTACAAAATTAATTTTTATATATGCGAAAATGTTTCTATGGGGATGAAAACAAACATTTTCTTAAAGCTTCATGGCTCAGAGGAAATTGAGCAAGAAATCCTCAGAAGTTTTATACTGTCCTTTCTACTGGCCTGAGAAATGCCTGAAGTGCCATGTTGGACTAAAATGTAGACTCTCCAATTGGTATATCTACCTCTTATCCATAGACCTTGGGCTTATTCCTGGAGGGAACTATCTTCTAATAATAAAAGACAGTCGGTTTTTTTGTTTTTGTTTTTTTTTTTTCTGGAAGTGTTAAAAAGAATGAAATGCTTCTAGGCACATCAATAGAAAATATACTCATTTTTTGGTCAAACAAACCAAAGCTGGTCATTTTGCCTACAGGTTCCATCCTGTAGGAAAGCTGTTAATTACTTATAGAATGATCAAATCTCATGGTATAAGTCAGCTTTTGCTGAAGTAACGCTGCATGACAAACAAGCTCCCAAATGTTAATGGCTTATAAAATGAGCATTTATTTTTCTTGCTTGGGATTTGTCTGGGTTTGGCTGAAAGCAGTTGAGCTTGGTTCCAAAGTTCTAGAGAGGTCGAGTTTAGGTCTGTTCTTCATAAAACCTTATTTCTGGAAACAGTGATTACTTGTGGTGTGTTCTTCTCACAGTAGGTTGCAGAGAAACAAGAGGAGACAGACAAACATAAAGTTTCTTAAAGCCTCACCACAGAGCTAGCACAGTCACTTTCATCTACATTCGCTGGCCAAAGCCAGTCATCTCATCAAGCCCAGCATATGGTGGGAAAGTGTTTTTTCTGCATATAGTGGAAGTAATTCGTAGACTTATGGCAAAGGACATGAATGTATGATTCTCTTAATGGAGGGAGGAAAATGTGGTAAAAATATAATCCATAAGACTTAGGTTTTAAAGTTTAGGACAGCTTTGGGGTCTTTTAATTCAATTCACTAATGGATGTTTGAAAGGGGAATATGTTATTTAGGAGGGATTTGGTGGGGAAAAAAAGTGGCAGAGATTACTAGTTGTCCACCAAAGGTGTATGGGTGCCCTTCCTCAGAATGGTGCTTTTGCTGGAAAGCGGGTATCTGACAGGGAATTCATTTTCCAGCCTCTTTTGCATCCAGGGGTAGCCACATGACTAGTTTTCAATGTAAACATGAATAGCTGTGTCAATTCTGTTTTGCAATACAGGAATGTCTGGTCCATTTTATTAGCTAGAGGCAGAGGACACTGAGATCCCAGAAGAAAATGAAATCGTGGGATCCATAGCAGCCTTAGTCCCTCAGTCACTCTCTATAGAAAAACCATTTGCCATCCAGAAACATCCACATTGGACTGATGATGAAAGATGAATACATAGAGCTCATGAAATTTTGGAATTTGTGTATCATGACAGTTCACGTTACCTTCACTATTCTAAATGATTCAGGGGAAAAAGTATTTAAAGTCATGTGGTAGCTATGTGAGGTAACAGGAAAACACTATCTAGATTTGAAATTAGGTTATAGCTTCCAATTCCTGCTTTGCTGATAAGGAACTGCTTCACATAAAGGATGTTTTCAAAAACAAATTTTGGGGTCTAGTTAATCTTTAAGGTCGCTTTTAGCTTTAAGATTTTATGATGTTCAGGGATGTCTTTCCACAGTCTGCAGAGTATGTGGAGCAGAATCAACATTGTCCTGTGTCTTATGGGGTTCTCTATCAGACAGAAAGTGGGCAGTCACTCTTCTGGGATGGAGTGAACAAGAGAGACTTGTTTGTCATCACCAAACAGTGCCCTACATTGATTCAAGGCACAGCATCAGAAATGGATTAGAATTCTCTTTAAGTGGCCTTGGGTAAGTCATTTAAACTTTTTGAGACTATCCATAAAATAGAGATATGATAGTGACTTTGTATCATAGTTGTAAAGTCTAAATGAGTATTTTTCATAAATTCCATGAGGCAGTGATTGACACATAATAATCATACAACAAATGTTCATTATTATTATTTCAATTATTCCCATCTAGATTAGGTTAGAAGTGAAGGCTTTCCCTGGGTACAGGCGACTTACGGAACTAAAGAATTGAGCAATTAATGCCTAGAGAAGATTGAAGAAGGTGTCTTTGTGGAGGCCTAGGGTCATGATAATGAAATCCAAATGACATAGATCTATCAGTGCAAATCTACTGGGCTTGGAAATGACAGGAGAGGGTACTTATACTGTCAGCATCTTAATATATCAGAGAACTTTAAATAAACAGATTTTCTGGGCTATGCTGTCAAAACATACAAGATGCTAAATAACTGCACGAGGAGACCATGGATTTGAGCAATCTTCAGAGACTTGTCTGCCTTGTTTTGCTTTTGATTGCCACCAAAGAAAGCAAGGGAGCCAATGGGACTTTGTAACTTAAAAGTACTACTATTAATAATAGGATAACTATTTAGAGAAAGTTTGTGAGTAGTAATTCAAATTTACTGTTTCATGAACATTGCATCTTGAAAGCAGAAACCAGCCTCTGCCTGCTTCTTCAATACAGCCCCATTGTGCGACTTTGGGCCACATAGTGGGAGTTACTTATTGAGGGCAGATGGGAGCCACAGGCCCCTTTGTGCCAGAGAGGCTCTTAAACATGAGAAAGACTGAGTTCTGCTTGGAGATCAATTAGGCAAAGTTAAAAATTCTCTTGAGAGAACATATGGGATCTCTGAACCATATCCAAACAGCCAAACCCTTCCCAGTATTAAAGATACTCAGTTCCATCTTTCTCATCCTCTTTGTCTCACTTTGATCTTTTCCCTCCCTAATAATGTTAGTTGTCACCTTAGGTTATAATATCAGATACATTAAAACAATTTTTTTGCATGCATAAACTGCTTATTCATGTAGCCTGCAAAGTCTGGTGGGGTGGGGTCAGGTGGTTGTTTTAGGTAATTCTAAGGTTCTCCAAATGTGACTAGCAAAAAGCTAAACACCAGGACTTTATTAAAGAAAAAAAAGACTAATTGAAATGAATTTCCAACCACTTGTGTAGAGGACATTCTGCATTTTTCATTTGGTAAAACTGGGTCATTTTTGAGCTTTTAAGGCAATATTGAAGGTCTCTTAAGAATGCAAATTCAGAATTAACATTTCTATTTTGTCTTAACTCAGCAGCACAAGATTCCCTGAGTTGCCCATCAGGTATAATGAGAACCTATGTGGAACTGTGGGAGTTGAGAAAAAGAAAAGTTAACTTGGAATGTTCTTGACTCTCTGAGTTCAACTCTGAATAGCAAATATTGGAGTCAATATTTTCCCAACTGCCAGTGATAAGCATTTTCAAAAGCCCATTTAAAAAAG
Source organism: Mirza zaza (assembly GCA_008750895.1). NCBI lineage: Eukaryota > Metazoa > Chordata > Mammalia > Primates > Cheirogaleidae > Mirza > Mirza zaza. Next base: position 389 of record VSMD01064225.1, on the reverse strand, counting down.
AATTATGCCAGTTTAAAAGATGCAATGTGAACATAAGGCACATGCTTTAGTGAAGTCTGATAGATGACTTTTTGCATGTGAAACATTTTTGTAAAATCAGAAGAAAATGGTAGAAAAAGGAGAAGGAGCTTTCCAATCAGGGAGGTTTGAAAGACTCTAATTCTACTGTCTTGGTGATTTATTTTCTTTAACGTACACTTCTTTGAAAAGGATGCTTGGTTTAGAAGGAAAACGAAAATTTATTCTCATAATGTGAGAGTTCTCTGGAAACCTCTTTCCCTATTGACCCAGGATTCTTATTTCACTTCCCCTTTCAGTGCTAAATTATCTTTAACTACTATGACATTAAAAAAGACATATTAAGAGTCACCTTGATTAAAGAGGAATGA
>VSMD01064223.1:0-17515 GCA_008750895.1 Mirza zaza | reverse complement strand
CAGAGTCTCACTTTATTGCCCAGGCTAGAGTGAGTGCCGTGGCGTCAGCCTAGCTCACAGCAACCTCAAACTCCTGGGCTCAAGCAATCCTGCTGCCTCAGCCTCCCAAGTAGCTGGGACTACAGGCATGTGCCACCATGCCCGGCTAATTTTTCTATATATATTAGTTGGCCAATTAATTTCTTTCTATTTATAGTAGAGATGGGGTCTCGCTCTTGCTCAGGCTGGTCTCGAACTCCTGAGCTCAAATGATCCGCCCACCTCGGCCTCCCAGAGAGCTAGGATTACAGGTTTGAGCCACCGCGCCCGGCCAGGAAAACTTTTTAAATTCTCATAGATTAACCCTTTCCCCCAAATTTTACCTCTTTTAGTATGGAAGTAATAGTGATTAATTCTGTGGAAAAATCACTAAATTGACTGTCTTGACAACAGAAAGTAATTTAGGATTTCTAGTCATTGCTTTTATTGTATAGTATTTAGTTTCTTTTTCCTGAGGGAGCTAACAGTTTCTTGTCATTGATTCACTGCTAAAATATTCTTTAAAAGAACTATATGCTAAGTGCAGTTATTTAAATATATATTTTTATTTTAAAGCTTTGTTACAGAGCAGTTACCATAAATCTAGAAGTTAATTGCTTTTTTAAAAGCTTCTTACTCATTTTAACATGATTCTTAAGTGATATCTGTTCTAAAATAGTAAAAGCCAGGGATCTTCTCAGTTTATAGTAATATTTAACTATCACTTTATTATTTCCATTCTCAAGGTCAGGTAATGATTACTTTAATCCTGTCAGAAAAGAAAAGGGAATTTTGTATAATATTTTTGCTTTTTATCTAATCAGAGTTTTTAAGAACTAGAATTATCACTTACAAAGTTATCTTAGATTTTAATGGAACCCGCTCTTGATTATCATTAGAAAAATGTTTCATTATTAGTGTTGTGATTTAAAAAAATTTTCCCACCACTGTCTATCTTACTTTTGATCACTTTGTTGATTAAATGTTTTTAGAAAGAAAAATAAACTTTTTAAATTCAAAAGCATCCCATTTTAAGTAGGCACAATAAAAAGTCTTTTTAAAGTTAAAACTTGAAACTAAACTATAAAGAATTACTTTAGCATTAATATGTTGAGCTGATGAGTAAACCAAAGCCAAGATATCATTAATATGACGAATAAGGGAAAACAGTTAAATGTGGAGATAAATTCTACTGGTAGACAAATTCCTGTCTTTAAATTTGTTATAAATTAACAGGACTTTACCATTTTTTAATTTTGTGCCTTCTTCATTCTTTTTTTAACTAGGAGATTATCAAATATTCTAGTGTGCTCTATCATGTGAAGTGACAGTGTTCCAAAACTTTCAAAAGATCAGTGGATTCTGCAGATGTTTTTGATAACTTCATCAAATGTTTGGCCAATCTGACTCACATTCCACACTGATGGCTAGGAAAAATTGGCTCACAGTAATGTTCCATATGTCAAAGCCTATCATGTTCTTATGCTTGGCTTTTCTAATTAAATAATTTAAACTCCCATTTTTTCCTTAGTAGACCATCTTAGTATGTCCATCAATCACAATTAAGAGCTGCCATTTTCCCTGTGGAAAGATCATGACTATTTACTTTGTCTCCTCACTACTCTGTCCTTAAACTCCTGTGGTACAGAGTTTGGGGTAGTATATACTACTTTGTAGTTGAAATATCCATTATTATTTTGTGCAGAATTTTGATGTTCAAGATCATGACTAAGATAATTACCTCATGACACATACCGTGCATTCAGGTTTATGTTTTGGCTCTGGAGATGCCTAGCTACTCAATGGCTCCATGTTCTTACTTACTGATCTTCATTTAGCCAATAATAAGTGCCTGCTATATTCAAGGACTTAGAAACAAGATTAGAATGACTGTTACCCTTTATTTTGGCCTATATTAAAATATCGACCTTCAAATAATTTATCTTAGCTCTTAGATCACTTGCATTTATCTATTATAATATCATTTCTTTCAAAATGGCAGTGCCATATTGTTGCTTCATGTTATCTGTATGCCCAGATTCCTCCATGCTTGTAGCTAGCCAATTGCTTCCATTTGTGCAATTTATTATTTTTAATTACCCTATTCTAATTGTTTTCACTTTTATTTAATGGTCATTTAAAATTTTGATTTGTTTTGATATTTATGCATGTTATTTAGTTTGCTCTTAAAAATTGTGAATACTGGTTTTAGTTTTTTATCTTTACTAAATCAATATAGCCAAATATCCATCTTCCTAGAAATATGGAATCTGAATTTCTGAGATTATTTATGTGACTGTCCTTGGAAAAAGTTCCTTTTTATAAGACATATTTATTATATGAAATTCTTATACTTAATTATGTATACCATGATATCCCTGTTTTTCCAACTTAAATAAGATGTTTTAGACCTAGAAATGCATGTATTTCTTGAAATCATAAGGTAATATCTATTTCCCTTTGCTTTTATTTATATTGAAAAGCCTATGATATTCAAGTCCAGCATTTGAATCCTATATGCCATTATTCCATTTATATGATTATTTACTTTTAAATTTTAGCTGTTTTGTCTAAGTGATAACACTTAGGAGATGAAGGACATTGCTACAAAATAAGGAATATCAATAGCAGGAAAATTAGTAACTGATAGAGAATATGAATACTCAGAACAAGTTTCTCAAGTATGCTCGTTTTCTGATAAATTACTTAATTTTCACTTCATAGACCAAATTTTAAACATTGGTTAATAAAAATATCCTAAGATATAGTCTTTAACTGTAAAGGTTTTTCTAACTTTATGGGAAGATTCATTTTATACCCAACTGACAAACCGTTAGTCGAGGATAGTAATTGATAATATCTGTATTAAATATTGAAGAGATTATTAGAGTTAGTGTTCAGTTGAATCCTCATTTTTTTATTATGGTAAAATATACATAACATAAAATTTACCATCTTAACCATTTTCAGGTGTACAGTTTTGTGGCATTAAGTACATTCACATTGTTGAACAATCATTACCATCGTCTGTCTCCAGAACTTTTTCATCATTTCAACCTGAAACTCTGTACCAGTTAAACAATAACTCCATTTTGCCTCCTTCCTAGTCCCTGGTAACCACTGTTCTACTTTCTGTCACTATGAATTTGACATTTCTAGGTACCCCATAAAAGTGACTCATACAATATTTGTCCTTTTGTGTCTGGTTTATTTCACTTAGCATAATGTTTTCAAGATTCATCCATGTTGGAACATGTATCAGAATTTTATTCCTTAAGGCCAAATAATATTCCATTGTATGTCTACACCATATTTTGTTTATCCATTTATCAGTTGATGGACATTTTGGTTGTTTCTGCCTTTTGACTATTGAGTAATGCTGCTATGAGCATTGATGTACAAATATTTGTTAGATTTCCTGCTTTTAGTTCTTTAGGGTACATAACCCAGAAATGAAATTTGTGGATCATATAGTAAATCTATGTTTAATTTTTTGAGGAGCTGTCATACTATCTTCCATAGTAGCTGCACCATTTTCCATTGCCACTGGCAGTGCACCAGGGTTCTAATTTTTCCACATTCTCACCAACAATTGTTATTTCTGGGCTTTTGTTTGCTTCCTTTTGATAATAGCCATCTTAATGGTGAAGTGATACCTCATTGTGGTTTTGATTTGCATTTTCCTGTGATCCATTTCTCAGATCATAAAAGATAATGGGTATCTTTTCACATACTTACTGGCCATTTGTAAATCATCTTTAGAGAAAATGTCTATTCAAGTTTTATCTTTTGTTTACTTTTTTGTTCTAGGAATTCTTTATATTCAGGATTCAGAATATTAATTCCTTCTCGGATATATGAGTTGCAAATATTTCTCACATTGTGGGTTGCATTTTCACTCTCTCTTTATTTTTATTTTTTTAGAGACAGAGTCTTACACTGTCGCCCAGGCTGGAGTGCAGTGACACAATCATAGCTAACTGCAGCCTGAACACCTGGGCTCAAGTGATTCTCCTGCCTCAGCCTCCTGAGTAGCTGGGACTATAGGTGCATGCCACTATGCCCGGCTAATTTTTAAATTTTTTGTAGAGACAGGGTCTCACTATGTTGCCCAGGCTGATCTTGAACTCCTAGACTCAGGCAGTCCTCCTGCTTTGGCCTCCCAAGTAACTGGGACTACAGGCATGAGCCAGCCAGGCAGGAGCCAGGGCTCCTTTTCACTCTATCAAGTGTTCTTTGATGCACAAAAGTTTTTACTTTTGATGAAGTCCAGTTTATTTTTTTGTTGCTTGTGCTTTTGGTTTTTGTTTTATAAAGAGGAAAAATAATGTTTAATTAAGCTATCATAAAAAAAGAGGTAAACAGATAATATATTTAGTGGTTAAGGTCTCTAGACTCTTACAGAGATGAAAAGTAAATAGAAAAAAATGTGCATCAATGTGCACTGACTATAGGATGGTAAAGCTAGTGTGAGGGAATTTATGGAGCCTTGAATCCTGTGCTAAGGTGGCTTAATTTGGGGACAGCTGGTGGAAAGGCACAGCTACAGAAGGGAACAATAACTAAACCTTGCTAGAAAAAGAAAATTGATGTCACTATGTAAAGTATACTCCAAAATGCAGAGGATAAAGAAAGCATACTAGAATTATGTATACTGTAGTTAGCCTAACGAAAGGCTGTGGGCTGGGAATGAATTACACTACTGCCTTCTGAGAATTTAAAGGAAATGTCTAGATATAATTTGCTTTCATATTTGCTATATAGTTCATGTTCAAGTAATATTTTTTTTTTCTTATTTTTGGAAGGACCTCTGTTGGGACACTTAAGACCACAATTGCTATTCTTTTATTCATAACCCTTTGGGGATAAGTTCTTCAGTGGCACAAAAGAACTGGAACTTAAAGACAGCCAAGAACAAATGGATTAAGTTCTGGGTTCTAACTCCAAGTCTTACTCTCTTGTACCCTAGTTTTTATAACTGATTTCATAATTCTGAATCAGATTGTCCGTTTCAGAGTATTTCTCTGGAACCAGATTATGGATACTTCTAGATGCATTGTCTTCCCAAAACCAAAGTGCCTAACTAAGGGTTAGTATCTGTGTACTTTTGAATAATTAATACTGGTTTATAGTTGAAAAACTATTGCCTCAGAGTGGTGCTTATAACAACAGTTCTATCATGCTCCTTTCTGCTTTCACATGATGCTAATAATGTAGTGACTGGAAGAAATTTGATGGTTTTTTTGAAAGAAGTTGGAAAATTAGTTCTTTCAGCTTGTTATAAGGGGTTATATTCACCAAAACACACTCAGTGAAGATTATCTTAGAACATACATATACAATTATTTACTGGCTGTGACAGCTTTGAACAACTCACTTTGGAAATTTCTATAGCTTCTTTTTAAGTTGAGAACCATATTTGATTATGCCCATCACCTTAGCTTTTGCTAGAGGTATGATTTGATTCATCTCTTTATGCTGAAATGATATCTCAGATTATTTTACTTCTTATTTTGTTTCTCCAGACAATTCCTAACATAATCTAGTTCTCAATTTTTAGGCCATAAAGATGTTCGAATATAGGAAGATATCTTTTGGTAATCTAAGTTACTAGTAGATGGCTTTCCCCTGCTAACTGAAATATAATGCCTTACTATTAGTATATAGATTCAATGTAGAATTTTATAACATTTTAATTTGTATATTTTTAAAGCAGTATTGAAAGACAATGTTTTAATGTATGCAAAATTAAATCATAATTCAATGATCTTTTAATTATTTCATTAATATATGCAATTGTATTTGACAGTAGCTCATTTGGGCTTCTTAAAACCTTTAGGTTGGTTAAACTACCTGTTATTTATTTCCAAAAAATATTAACATCTTTTAAAAGCAGTTGATTATAAATATGAAAAATGTTTTTGTGATGAGTACAAAATAAAATTAAATCACTATCATTTAGTAATTTATATGCATTCTTAAAATAACCTGAGAGGATGCCTCCGTTTTATAAAAACTTAGTACCAGATAATATAAGACCTGGAATTAGAACCCAGAACCTAATCCCTTAGGTATGGTTTGATGTACTAGGCCACATTGATTCCAGCATAAGCTGATATTTTAAGGATATTTAAAATGAATTCGGGGACATAGACTATATCAAAGTTTGTGTATCCATTGGAAAAGTAGTTTTGCATCTTTAGAGGAGGGTATTGATATGAAAATTTTTGAAATTTACTCAAACATTAGGAAGACTATAAGGAAGTATGTCTTCTAGATTACTTGTGTGATGTATACAGTAGGAAAATGTTCTCTGCCATCTCTTATTTTTGAGCCATTATGCTTTAGTTCTTTTTTTTTTTTTTTTTTTTGAGACAGTCTCACTCTGTTGCCCAGGCTAGAGTGAGTGCCGTGGCGTCAGCCTAGCTCACAGCAACCTCAATCTCCTGGCCTCAAGCGATCCTACTGCCTCAGCCTCCCGAGTGCTGGGACTACAGGCATGCACCACCATGCTCGGCTAATTTTTTCTATATATATTTTTAATTGGTCAATTAATTTCTTGCTATTTTTAGTAGAGACGGGGTCTCGCTCAGGCTGGTTTTGAACTCCCGACCTTGAGCAATCCACCCGCCTCGGCCTCCCAGAGTGCTAGGATTATAGGCTTGAGCCACCGCGCCTGGCCTTTAGTTTTTATATATTAGATATTTAAAAGGTTTTCAGTGTAATGGTGTTATGAAAGGAATGCTGAAATGGGAGACAAGAAGGCATGGCTTTTATTCCCTTTTCTATAAAATAAGATATATATCAATATGCATTCATAGAGCCATTCAGTGATTTACAGAGCAATTGCTATTTATGCAAAGCACTGTCGGAGTTAAGGGAGATAGATGAGATTTTGTGATGCTGTCAAATCGTAAAGGAAAGGAGTTAAGACATGGACTCAAGTTAATGAATAGAAAGTAAAGTAGTAAGTGCCAGAAGAAAAATTTAGATAAAATGTGCAGAAGTTAGGGAAATGAGAGGTCACTTAGTTCAATTTAGGCCGCTTTATTATTATTATTTTTTTCCTTCACTGTTAACCTTGGCAGATAGGCCACTTTAATTCAATGCTTATTCTTTTGACATTTCTTTCTGAAGTTAAGAAAATGTCCTTTGATTTTAGAGCTTAGATTTTTAGATCAAATATTGTGCCTTTAAAGTTTGACCTTAGTTCATAAGTGATTTTCTTGGGCCACAAATATTTTGGGGGATACAATCTAGATTTGTTTTGAAAGTGCTAATGATAGTTCATGTTAATCAGATAGAAGAAACATAGATCTTTGTGGTTTCCCTCTTCTCCCTCCTCTTCCCTGAGAGTCACACTAAATTCTACATTTGAGTACTAGAGGGACTCAGATGGGCTTAGTTTATAATGGTCACCATCTTCCCATTGCTCTTTCAGCCACTCAGTTCCTAAGTTCTGATCCCTGACAGCTGTTTATGCATAGTTTTTCTGGACATGTTCATAAACTCTGAGCAGTCAAATTACAGACTGTAGCCCATGGTGATTCCCAATCTAGACATGCAGGGATCCTTTCCCAAATTCTCCTGCCTCGTCAACGAATTTTTTTTTCAATTGCAGATGGCTGGATCCAGGGTTTTTATCAGTTCAGAGTATATTAGATACATAGTCTGACAGACACTGAGAGAGACTGGGATAGATGTGAGCATGATATAGAAATAATTGCATGAGTTTTTGATTTCCCACATCAGGTTTGAATCATGGCCCAGCCACTTCGAGCTCTGTGACCTTGAGAATCCACTCAGCTGTTTTGAGCCTGTTTTCCCATCTGTGCAATGAGAGTGACACTGTTCATCTTGTGAGCACTGACTGTAATAGCAAACATGGAATACTTTGTTTATAGCCTTTGGCATGCTGAAGGTGTTAATAGTAACTTCTGTCATTTTGTTTTTATAGTAATTTTGTTCATCTGTTAGTATTGTGGATATTGGGATTCGTAACTAAGTCTTTTGGATTCCATTATTAATGTCTTTTTTTTGTTTTTTTTTTTGAGACAGTCTCACTTTGTTGCCCAGGCTAGAGTGCCGTGGTGTCAGCCTAGCTCACAGCAACCTCAAATTCCTGGGCTCAAGTGATCTTCTTGCCACAGCCTCCCAAGTAGCTGGGACTACAGGCATGCACCACCATACCCCTCTAATTTTTTCTATATATTTTTAGTTGTTCAGCTAATTTCTTTCTATTTTTAGTAGAGACAGGGTCTTACTCTTGCTCAGACTGGTCTTGAACTCCTGACTTCAAGCAATCCTTCCACCTCGGCCTCCCAGAGTGCTAGGATTACGGGCGTGAGCCACTGACCAACCTACCCTACCATCGTTAATGTCTTTTGTTGACCTTTTAAGGATTTTACTTGTGATTCTCTTAGAAGGTCTTGCCCAGCATATGTTTGCTGAATGTGTGCCAGGCCCTGTGCTAAGTATGTAGAGATTTTAAAAAAGGCATGGTCTGTCCTAAGCGGTAATGAATTTATAGTTTACTCCCAGTAAATAATTAATTTATGTGTGTCTGTTAGGAGTAAGTGAGGTTCCCTCCTCAGCTTTTTAATATGGTAGTTTCCCAGGTCTCAGTCCTCCTCTGTCTACACTTGGATCTCTTAGTGACCTTATCCAGTGTCATTGCTTTAAATGCCATCTGTTTGCTGAAAATGCTCAGGTCTCTAGCCAAAACTTTCCCCCTGAACTTCAGATGTATATATCCAACTCTCTACATGACATTTCTACTTCGATATAAGCATCTCAAACTTATGTACAACCAAACTCAAGATCTTCCTTTCTTAAACTTGCTCCTGCCTCAGTCTTATTTACTGTTCTTAGTCAAGGAATGGCAAGTCCCTTCTTCCAGTTAATCAGGCCAAAACCTTGACCAATATGTGAGTCTTCTTTTCTCTCATAACCAATAGCCAATCCAGTCACAAATCTGGGGGCCCAGCACTCAAAATATGTCATATATCCGTATTCGTACATCTTCCACAGCCATTGCCCTGTTCCACCCACACGATTGCCCGGACTAACACAAGAGCCTTCCATTCCATTATCTTAATTCTCTCTTGCTATTTTATGGTCTTTTAAGACAGGAACCTTGAACGGGTAAGTCAGATCATGTCACTTATGCTCAAAATCTCCAGAGATTTCTCATCTTGGAGTAAAAGCCATATCCTTTTCAGTGGCCACGATCTGGTGGCCAGCCCTGTGGCAGCTCTTGGGCATCATCTACTGATTTCCCCTTCTCATTAAACTGAAGTCACACTTGCTTTGTTATTCTTTAAACTAGCCAGTCCAACTCCTGTTACCTCAGCTAGGAATGCTTTTTACCAGATGTTTTTACAATTCACTGCCTTGCCACCTCCAGGATTTTGCTTAAATGTAACCTCAAGGAGGCCATTTTTTTACCATCCTATTTAAAATTGCGCTTTCCTTGGTGTTCTTTACCCATTTATTTTCTTTATTTTTGTCTACACCACTTACCATATAGCATGCTATATGTATTTTTTACCTATTTTACTGTTTATTGCCTGTTTCCTGCCACTAGAATGCACGCGCTCTGTGAGGGCAGAAATTTGACTGTTTTGTACACATGTGTGTTCAGTGCCGAGAGCAGTACCTGGAACACCAACAGATGCTCGCTATTTGTTAAATGAATAGATAGATGAGTTCTGGGAGCGAAGAAGGGAGGCACGTGATCTTGCTGGAGGGCTGTAAGGAAGGCTTCCTGGAGGAGATGCTGCCCAAGCCAAGCCTTTCAGGATGACTTAATCAGGGGGCAAAGGCAGGAAAAGCTATCCAGAGACAAGGAGCTGATGTTCAAATACATTACGGCACAAAAATGCATGGAGCATGCTAGAACTGCCCATTTGTTTTGAAAACATGTAAAGTTTGAGATTCAGAAGGTGGTGCCATTGAAATACCAGCAAATTGAAGCAGGTTTGGGTGTGCCTGTGACGTTTATTTTTTGGAATAAAAATATTTTTTGAGTTTGAGATGCTGATAGAATGTTAGATGACACTTCCCAAGGTGAAAGTGTAAGGAGAGACCCAGTGGGTTTGCGCCAACTTGAGGTGCTGCCAGAGCAAGAGGAATGTGTTCAGGAGAGAGAACTGTGTGCTAAAGGACAGGAAGTTGAATAGCATCTGACCACCAGTGCCACATGGAAAAGAGAGGTCTGTTACAATACTTAAAGTGTCTGCTGGTTTGGGCAGCAAGAAAATTATTGAAAAGAGCAATTTCTTTGGAGTTAGAATAATTATCACTTAGCTTAACTGTCCAGTGTCTTCTGGCAAGTGTTTCCCACAGACCTACACATAATTCTTAGGCTCCAAAGAACAGGGAAATGCTCTTTCTAGCAATATCCTCTGTCAAATCCCTGATGTCTAACGGTGACACTCTTGAGCATGCACCCCACTCCACAGCCCTGCCCAAATCCAGGAGATTATGCCTAGTGAAGTGAAACTCTGCTCCCATATTTGCCATCTAGAGTAAATCTGCAGCTGCAATGATTTCATCCATTCAAATGTTCTTCATTCATTACATATTTATTAGATGCCTGAAGTTAGGCCCTGTGGGTTCACAGATAATTGTAAACATCCTCTAGAGGAGGAAACACAGGAGTTAAATAATTGTGACAATGAAGCAAGTACACAAGAGAGGCATACAAAGAGCTAGGACGCAACTAACGTCTTGCTAACATCAGCAAGGCTAGAGAAGTTATTGTAGCTGTCAGCGATTACCTGGAGAGCAAGTACCATTTTCCACCCCCACTTCCATTTAGGGTCAAGAGGACGTCTCAGTAGATGTTTAGCAGTGGTCTCAATGCGAGTTCACAGAGGGACTCTGGAATACAGCACACCTTAAGGGCAATTTCCAACGCCAGGACCAAGGGCATCAGCTATGTGAGCACATGTGGTCTGAGACCGAGGCCCTCTGCAGAGCTGAGCATGGGGCCGTGCTGAGTAGTGGTAGGATGCTTGCGCTGTCTGTTGGGAAAGTCTACTTATAACTTGGGTTACTTTCCTCAGGAGAGGTTAGGGTAGACTTCATGTATGTGCTGGAGCTGCTGAGGAACTTTGGTGGGAGGAGTCCTTCCATTTATTCATCCAAATAGTGACTAGTGCCCGCCAGGCACTGTGTACTTGTCATTCAGAGTATCTTAGTGCCTGAAGACTAAGTTCTTGCCCTAATGAACTGACTTTCTGTAAGAAAGACACAAACACCAGTGAGAAGAATAATTAAAAAGAGGCAAAATTTCCATGGTCTTTTAAGTTTTTTTTAAAAAAGGCAAATTGTAATAAGTATTAGTTTGAATCGTCTGAAATTGCCAATAGTCAACCATCCTTGACCTATAAAAGCAGTGATTTTACATCCACTTAAAACTATGAAAGAGGCCAGGCACGGTGGCTCACGCCTGTAATCCTAGCACTCTGGGAGGCCGAGGTGGGCGGATTGCTCAAGGTCAGGAGTTCGAAACCATCCTGAGCAAGAGCAAGACCCCGTCTCTACTAAAAATAGAAATTAACTGGCCAACTAAAAACATATAGAAAAAACATTAGCCAGGCATGGTGGCACATGCCTGTAGTCCCAGCTACTAGGGAGGCTGAGGCAGAAGGATTGCTTGAGCCCAGGAGTTAGTTTGAGGTTGCTGTGAGCTAGGCTGACGCCACAGCACTCTAGCCTGGGCAACAGAAGTGAGACTGTCTCAAAAAAAATAGAAGAAAAAATATGAAAGAAACAAGGGACTGAGTTGGGAAAAATATAATCAGGGATAAGAAGGTCAGAAAAGGTCTCTGTGAGGAGGTGGCAGATAAATTGCTACCTGAAGGAGAAGGAGTCTAGCTCCTCCTCTTGCGTTTAAACCAAGATGCTAGATGCACATGCTGGAGGGATCAGACAGGTGCTCTGAGCCTGGTGGGGACTGCTTCTAACCAGGAGTCTCCTGCCTGGTCTTACCGAGGGAGGCCAACATCTCTCTCTTAAGATGCAGTGGGCCCAGTGTTGCTATGCCTTCTGATCTTCCCAGAGAAGCCAGAAAACGGCTTTCGAAGAAGAGGATTCAAAGATACTATATTTAAGTTGAAATGTAATTTTTATGTGAAGTCTCCCAAATTTTACATGTTAGCTATTTCAAAAAATTTTGAAAAAGCTTTGCAAGCCAAACAAGATATATCTGCCTGCTAGAAGGTGCCCCCTGGACACCAATTTGCAATCTTTAAAGTATTCTGGGTGCAAAGTCTTTGAGGCAAGAAAGGGCCTGACTCGTCCAGGGAAAAGACAGTAGGGCAGCGCGTCCAGAGCTGAGTGGACCCGGAGGAGAGTGGTTTGTGAGATGAAGATGGAGAGGAGCCAGATCACAAGGAGCTTTATAAGCCATGCTAAGGAAGCCTTCAGGATCTAGGCCAAATGTCCACTGTGCAGTTTGGTCTGGGGGTAAAAACATTGCTGCCAGAATTAAGCTAAAAAAGGGTAGAGTCAGTAGAAGTTTGAGGGACAGAAGTACAGGGACAAAAGTGCAAATGTAGTTTGTACACAACAAGCTGTGTACCCTGGGGCTACACGGGCTGCATCCGTGGGAGGAAGGAGCACCTTTTCCCAATCCACACAAAGGAGTCATAAAGACTGCAGGGGTTCTTGGAGGTAGGTGTATTAATTTATTTTACAGTTCAGTAACCTGCACCTAGACAACCATAGTGGCAGAGTCTGCATTTGGAGTTTGGTTTTCTTTGAAGTGGAAGAAATGTCCCATGTCTTTTTGATCACGTAACACAACCTTTCCAGTTTAAAGCCAATTGAGACATGGCCACATGCTCCTTGGAGGATATTTTACCTGCATAACTCAAAGTGAATGTATCCGTTGATTTAGAGGTCAGAGAAGAATGCTTTAAGTCTTAGATTGAACACAGAGTAGCAGTGACCTGGAAATCCCATCCACCAAACTGAAGAGCAGGTTCACATGGTCTAGAATCTCCAGTCTGTCTAGAGCTTAGTGCTCCCATTTTCAAGATGGGGTGAGCATAGCTTAAGGATTTACAGCTGAAATGTATAATTTACTCTTATAGGGGAGAGAAGGCATTCTTTTCTTTTTACTGACTGTTAAAGCCCTCAAAATCAAAGAAGGGTCTGTGCTCAAGAGATCTTAGAAATCTAGAGGAAAGTGAAACTGGAGAAGTGAAGGTGGATGTGGATAGAAATAGGCTTTTTTTTTTTTTGCCACCTGATAGTGTTGAATAAAATATTTCAGGAACTTAGTGAGCAAGACTTCAGTGATACACACTGAACTCAGTCTGGAGAAAATTCAAGAGGTTGAGGATCAGAGGGAAGGCTCTGGTGAGTTTCAGCATGGTGAAGAGAGCCAGGAAGCACGGTGGCCACAGTGCGAAATCTGAGAAAGGAAGTCACCGCACAGCATTGAGACAGGCTTATAGTTTAAGTTAACCCCCTGAGTAAATGTAGGAGGAGAATGCTAAGTTAGTTTTCAGAATGGAATATGATAAGAGTATTTCATTTGAATTCACCAGTTAATTCTTTGTCACTTATTAGAATATTTGAAGAGAGAAAAAAGCACATTAACATTTTCCAGATGCTCTATCTGGGTTATTTAATTTACTTTGTAGATAAAAATAGATATGATTTAACTTTCCTTATAATTCTTTAAATCATTAGATTTTTGCCTATGGAATTAAAATGAAAGTTGCATTTTTATTTAAGAGAAAATCACTATAGTTAGCTGTATTTTGGTTTTAGATTAGTAGATTCTAACTATCAAATTAGAGCAAATGTCCTTTATGGAAAGGTCGAGATACTAAGTATTTTTGACTTTGCAGGCCAAATATTCTCTGTCAATAGTTATAACTCTGCTATTGTAGTGCAAAAGCAGCTATAGGTATATGTAAATGAATGAGCATGCCTGTGTTCTAATAAAACTATAGACACTGAAATCTGAATTTCATATAATTTTCGTGTGTCACAAAATATTTTTCCTATGATTTATAAAAAAAAAAAAGAAAAAAGAAAGTTAAAAAGTTCTTAAATCATGGTCTATACAAAAACAGATGGGAAGCTGGATTTGGTTTGCTGATCCCTGAGTTAAAGGATTTAAGAAACCGTCATGTTCTTTCAAGGGCCAGTGGCGTGGCTTTCTCAGCTGTTCAGAATTTTGATGGAGTCCTACAGAGGTCTTATTTTGTTGTAATGAAGAGATTTTCTTACACATCTGAAAAACTTTCAGCAGTGGTTCTCAAATTAGCACGTATCATAATCACCTGGAAGTCTTGTTAAAACACAGACTGCAGGACCCCCTCCCTAGGTTTCTCATTCAGTAGGTCTGTGTGGGGCCCTAGAATTTGCGTTTCTAACAGGCGAGGCTTGATGCTGATATTTTGGGATGACACTTTGAGAATCACTGATGTCAAGAGATGAGAGCACCCAACCAACACTATGGGAATAACAGTTACTTCTTTTACTCGGTGTCCTGAGAGTAACTATTGACTTTTCTACATGGATGGTTTCTTTGAGACCTTTGAAATTTGAATGGTTCAAAGACCAAAGATAATTGAAACCAAATTCATAACTTTCCTGTCTATTGTAGTATTTTTCCTCCATCATTTTCTAGCTGTTTTAAACACTTGAAAACTAGAGATGGTTTTACAACAGTGTCAGGGAAAGAAATGTTCCTAGAAGAAATATAAATGAAGGAATATATATATATAATAAATACTTATATATCGTTTAAAAAATAGTATATTGCCAGTAACTTTGGCATTCCATCTTCCTCCTCTATTACATCATCCTTTACTTTGCTTTTACTATCTGTGTTTGTATCTACAAGCAATAGAATGTCTAGTTTTGCTCACATATGAACTTCATAAAAATAATTTTATTACATACACATGCACATCCATCTTGATGAATATAGCTGTGGTTCACTCATTTTCACTGCTGTGAGGGTATTCATTTTATGTATATACTACAATTTATCAATTCTCCTGATGATGGACATTTGGATTGTTTCCAATATTTAAAAAAATGTTATAAGTAATATAGCCACAAATATTCTTGTCTTTCTAGTGAATACAAGCAATAATATTTCTATAGCAGAGGCCTAGGGAGGGTAATTATTGAGTTATAGGGTATGTGCATTTTCAACTTCACTACATAACCATCAAATTGTTTCCCAGAGTTAGAATATAGCCACATCTTCGCTACATGATATCACTAGACTTTTCAATTTCTGCCAATTTGATAGGTATGAGATAGTATCTTATTGTGCTTTTAATTTGCATTTTCTTGATTACTAATGTGGTTGAGAATTCTTATATTTATGGGTCTTTTGTGTCTCCTCTTCTTTGACATGACTGTTTTGGTTTTTGCCTATTTTCTATTTGCTTGTTTATCTTGATCTAATTGATTCAGAAAATTTCCTTATATTGTAGTTACTAATCTTTTGACATTTAAGTGTTTTATAGATGTCATAACCTTGTCTTTTCACCTTTTCATGATTTTTTGGTTGGGTAAAAGTTTTTGATTTTATTTGAGCTTAATTTATTAATCTTTCTCTCTATGATTTGTGGGAATGTTTTTCTTGTGCGTATTGTTTAAGAAATTCTCCTCTCACTTGAGGTCATGAAGATCTTCTCCTATATTTTCTCCTAAATGTTTTGGGTTTTTTATTTTCTTTTAAAAGTTTGGTTATTTTTACATTTAAATCTTTAGTCCAGGCTGGGCTCAGTGGCTCACACTTGTAATCCTAGCTCTTTGGGAGGCCAAAGTGGGAGGATTGCTTGAGGCCAAGAGTTTGAGAAGAGCAAGAGCAAGATCCCGTCTCTACAAAAAAAAAAGAAAAATTAGCCGAGTGTGGTGGTGTGTGTCTGTAGTCCCAGTTACTTGGGAGATTGGAGCAGAAGGATTGCTTGAGCCCAGGAGGTTGAGGCTGTGGTGAGCTATGTTGATGCCACTGTACTCTAGCCTAGATGACAGAGCAAGACCCTATCTCCAAAAAAAAAGGAAAGAAATGGGGGCGGGGGGGTGGAAATCTTTAGTCCAGCTAGAAATAACTTTTGTGTATGATATGAAGTATGGATCCAATTTTATTTTTTTCTATATAGATAACTAGTTGTCTCAATATTTTAACAATTCATCCTTTTCCTACTGATTGTATTACCACTTCTTTCATATATCTCACTCTGTTCTGTTAAACTCTCTGTTCTGTTCCATTGGTCAATGTCCCCATCCCCATGTTAATACCATTCTTTCTTAATTACTACAGCCTTAGCTTTGTAACAAGTCTTGATATATAGCCGAGCTTTCTTTAAAAGTTTCTCCACCGCGCTTTTATAATAAACTCCTGACTAGTTTTGGCCCTTCGTTCTACATAAATTTTAGAATTAGTTTATATTTTATGGAAAAAAATCTTTGGGAACTTTTTGTTGGAAACATGGTAATTGATGAATGTGGGAAGAAATTATATCTGTATAATATTAAGCATTTCCAATCATGAATATATCTTTCCATTTATTGAAGTCTTCCTTAATATAGTAAAGTTGTTTAAATTTTTGCATTAAGATCGTGTATTTCTTCTGTTAGATGTATTATCAAGAATCTTATTTTTTGCTGTCTTTTTAAGAGTTACATTTGAAAGGTATTTGTGACTGCTGTAGGGAAATGCAGTTGATTTTTGTTTACTGACTTTAAATTGAGGAATCTTGTTTAATTTTTATTGTTTTTTAGTAATTTGCAGAGTCTACTGGACTTTCTATATGGTCATCTTCTGCAAATAAGTTTTTAGCCTTTCTTCCCAATCCATATAACTTTTATTATCTTACTGAGTTGACTGGTTGGAACTTCCAGTGCAATGTTGAACATAAGTAGTGTCTCATTTCTGATTTAAGAGGAATGCTTCTAATATATCTAAAATTTTGCCACTAAATATATTTGTTCTAGGTTTTTGGCACCTGGCCTTTATTAGACTAATGAAACTACCTTTTATATATTAATACATATACCTTTATAAGAGTTTTTTAAAAAAAAATACAAGGTTTTAAACTGATTAAATGCTATTTCTGTGTATATTGAGATAATCCTGCATAAGTGCTTTAAAAAATTCACACTGAACTAGATTTTTTAAATTTTTTTTTTGAGACAGAGTCTTGCTTTGTTGCCCAGGCTAGAGTGAGTGCCATGGTGTCAGCCTAGCTCATAGCAACCTCAAACTTCTGGGCTCAAGTGATCCTACTGCCTCAGCCTCCTGAGTAGCTGGGACTACAGGCATGGGCCACCATGCCCAGCTGATTTTTCCTATATACATTAGTTGGCCAATTAATTTCTTTCTATTTATAGTAGAGACAGGGTCTCGCTCTTGCTCAAGCTGGTTTCGAACTCCTGACCTCAAGCAATCAGACCGCCTTGGCCTCCCAGAGTGCTAGGATTACAGGCGTGAGCCGCCGCGCCCAGCCTA
>VSMD01064221.1:0-54897 GCA_008750895.1 Mirza zaza | reverse complement strand
GTCTCTCCTATAAATAGAAAGAAATTAGCTAAACAACTAAAAATATATAGAAAAAATTAGCCGGGCATGGTGGCACATGCCTGTAGCCCCAGCTACTCGGGAGGCTGAGGCAGGAGGATTGCTTGAGCCCAGGAGTTTGAGGTTGCTGTGAGCTAGGCTGACGCCAGGGCACTCACTCTAGCCTGGGCAACACAGTGAGACTCTGTCTCAAAAAAAAAAAAAAAAAAAAAAAAAGCCTCCGTCCTAGCATGAGAGTCTGCCTGGAGGCGAGTAGTAGGCAAGGGGGTGTCCTTGCGGGGTGTGGAGTGGGCAGCCCCTGAGCTGGCTCTGGGGAGGAGACGTCGGGGCCCGGCCCTGGCCCTAGGGGCAAAGCGGGGGGGTGGTGACGGCTGGGGAGCGGAAAGGCAGAGGAAGGGGTGGCAGGGTGTCCTGGGGCAGGCTTGCTGTGGGGAGAGGCAACTTAAGGGAAAGCCCCTCTGCTAGCCAGACCCTCCTTTGGTCATTCTCTGTCACCTCCTGAGCAGGGCTTTGTTGGCTGCCAGCCCTGTTTGTCTCGTCTTGTTCCACCTCGGGGACCTCGCTGGTCACCATCTCTCACTGCCCCCGCTCGAAATAGAGCCTACATAGAAGGGGCCCTTTTCTGTTTCCTGGAGCTGTCCCTTTGGCGAATTAGGGAACCTCTGGACAAGGCCCCTGCGATCCTTGCTGTGCAGAGTCCGGCTCTGCCCGGCAGGCCCTCCGCGACGGTGGGAACATTCCACAGCTGTGCTGTTCAACGCAGTGGCCACGATCCGCATGTAGCTCGCCAGCATTCAAAATGTGGCCAGTGTGACATTGTATTCAATTTTGATTGGTTTTTATTTAAATGTAAATAGCCATTAGTGGCTATTGGAGAGTGCAGGAGGTGATGAGGGGGCTGCTTTCGTAAGGTCATAGAGCCCGGGATGCCGGAGCTGGAGAGAAGGTAGCCTCCCACCCTTCGCGGGCAGCGAGGACATGAAGCTACAGGGCGCACCTGAGCCTGCGGAATCGGCGGGAGTCGGGGGTCCTGAGCCCGGGCGGGTGCTCCTGGCTCTGCAGACGGCTCCCACCCGTGGGGGTGTTGCCCTGGACAAGCCCTGGGGTCCCGAGTCCTCGAGCTGGAGGATGGCAGCGCATGGCGTCTGTGCGTTGGGCACGTGGCCCCATCCCAGCAGCCTCACGTGTGTAGCGTGAAGCTCTGCACCGTGACAGCGCCAGCTGCATGTGACGAGGTCGAAAGCCCCCCGGGACGTGAGTCGGACCAGCTGGGTTCTAGTCTGGATTCTTCCCTACCTTTCCCTATTCTTCACACGTGGTTCTTTGCCAGGTCATCTTGGGCAAATGCCTCCATCTGGGCCTCACTTTCCCCGGCTCTCCGGTGTTCTGCCTTTAGGTGATGGTGCCGTGGCTGCCTGTGGAAATGGCCACGTGGGCCAGGGCTGGGGGATCTGCACGGACGATGGACGGGACGCAGTGCTGAGGGTGTTTTACGGGGCACGAAAGGCAGGGCTCGCTGGCTCAGCACTGGTTTCTGTGAGCATGAGCACCTTCCTGCCCCACAGTCTACTGCCACGGCATTAGCCTTGGCCCCTGGGGGGCTCCACGGGGCACAGTGCAGGCTCTCTGCAAACTTCCCAGCCTTGGTTGTGTAGACAACTCCACCTGAGCCCTGTTGACAGCAGATGCATGGCCTCATCCCTGCAGGAACCTGTGCGTGGAGTGAATGTGTCGTTTGTCAGTCTGTGTCACACTCCTGTCCACACATGACCACACAGCTGCCCCTCCCTCTGTTGCAAACACCGGTGAACCCAGACGCAACAGGCTGTGAACATGAAGTCTTTATTCTGATTGTCCTCAAAGTGGGGAAGGACTGGTGCAGGGGGCAGGGCAAGCGTCCAGCTGGAGCTCCATGCCCAGTGCCCCCTTGTGAGGGCACAAGTCCAGGCAGAGGGGGACCCCAGAGGGTGCTCCTGGTCTGGGCTAGGACAGGGCCCGCCTGGGCAGCAGAGGGGCTCAGCGGGCCAAGGCGAAGCCAATGCGATTGTTATGCCGATCGAACTCTGTATAGAACTTGCGGATGAAGCTGGCGCCCAGCACCCAGATGGGCCCCGTGGGCGGTGGGATGTCCATGCCGTGGAGGGCCAGCGTGCACAGATCATCATTGCTGTAGGGGTCCTGGCAGGAAGGGAGACAGTTGCTGCATGCTCAGCACGTGGCCATTGTCCCTTCGCCTTGCCTGACCCCACAGCTGTCTCCAGCAACGTTCCCCTCTGCCCCCATTTGGCCCCATCCCCGCCGGGCCTCCATGGCATCTTGGCTGCCTTAACCCATCGTGGATCGCACCCCTCCTGGGCGCGGGCACGGCGCTAGACGCCAGGCAGACAACGCATCGGGCACCGTGCTACCGCCAGGAGCTTGCAGTCTAGCTTAGCCTCTGATCCTAGACAAGCTATTGACCTTCTCCGAGCCTATTGATTATGGAAAGAGCATAAGAACATAGGAGCGTAGGATCACTCGGAGCATTTGGGGAGAAAATGGAGATGAGGGACACGCACCGAGATCACTAACATGGCAGCACATTTGGAATCACCTGGGGAAACCGAGGCAAAGGTGCTGCTCCTAGAGGTGCTGATTTAATAGGAGTGGCCTGGGTACCGGGGTTTTTTAAAGCTCTCCAGGTGACACGTGCAGTCAAGTTGAGCACCGCTGGGCTAGCTGGCAATCTGTGCATCATAGCTTGTCGCCCGTCCAGGGCCCCTGCCGACCCTCCCTCCCTGCCCCCGATTCCAGCCTCACCTGCAATACGTAGTCCGCGCTGGTGAGCGTGTAGGCTCTGCCGCCCAGGTGGAAGGAGATGTCGGGGAGTGTGGGCGCCTGGTGACAGTTCACGACATACTGGCAGGGGGGGGCGTGGGGGGAGAATAAAGGGGACCTTTTGGAGTGTGGGAAACCTCTGCAGACAATGAGCCCTGTGCCGTGGGCAGCTGCGGGAGAGGGCGGGCATGGGCCGCCCTCCGTGGGGACCAGCCACATGTGTGCAGCGTGTGAGGGGCAGCAGGGGAAGGCCTGAAATGGCTTCGGTTGGGACTCGAACCTGCCTGGCGGGGCTTGGGGGCCCGGATCAGCCGTGCTGCCCCTGTGCCCAGCCTCCGCCACCGGCTCCTCACCTCGTCCGTGCTCAGCTCCTGGGCCCCCAGGGCCTCCATGAGCAGCCGCAGGGAGCCGACGGGACCCGAGATGTAGGACGCGCCCGTGTCCACTGCCGCCGTACAGCCCTCCGCGCAGAGCAAGGTGGCCGACCTCACGGACACCCTGGGGGAGGCCACAGACAGACAGACAGACGGAGGCTGAGGGGCACCTCCAGGCTGCCTGTCTTTCCCGAGCGAGGGCGGGGCTGGAGGCCACGCTGGGGGCCCGGATGCATTGGAGGAGGGGTGAGGCAGTGAGTAGAGGAGGGAAGGTGCTGCCCCGTCCCCCAGCCCATTGGCTTAGTGACCCTCTACCGCCTCTCCCTAGGCGCCCCTCCCACTCTGTTCCTCGTGTCTTGGTGTTCCCCAGGCTGGACACAGCAGGTGGAGAGCAAGTGGTGGCCGTCCCTTAAGAAGCGGCTGCATTCGGAGAAGGGGTGGGGTGGCAAACCTGCCCCTTCCCCACCCACCCCTCCCCAGGTGGAGCATGGGGAGGGTTGAGGATTCCTGACCGACCCCTTCATTTTGATCTGCCAAGAGCCAGTCTTGCTGATGCTCACGTAGTGGAAACTCCCCTGGTAGTACTGGGGGTCGCTGCCTCCCAGCACGATCTCTCCCCCCAGGAAGTGGGAATTCCTACAGGAAAGATCAGAAGCTCCTGGAGACCCACCGCCTCCATGACCAGCAACTCAAGCAACAAGGGGACGCTGGGCAAGGGTGCAGGGCGGGGTAGCGGAAGCTGGGACAGATGGCAAGGCTCGGCTGTCTCTGTGAAGCACGCAGAACGTACCGCCTCTCCACCTTTCTTGCCGCCCCCCGCCCCCAAGCCCAACCAGAAGCTTTCCCAGCGTAGTCCAGCCGTGCCCAAAACACATCCTCAGAGGGGACACCGAGGAGGAACAGGTACAAGGACAGTGGGTCGATGCAAACAAGATGCAAACTGGCGCCCTTCACTTGCGTTTGGGTTGCTGCCGGTGGAGCAGGTGCACGGGAGGGAACCCTGGGAGGCTGCTGGGTGGGGGTGGGGCGGGCACGGAGGCAGCAGGAAGGAGGGGCAGAGGACTTGAGCATCCAGCAGAGCCTGGGCCTGCTGACATGACTTTGGGGCAGGTGACGTGTGTGATGCTGGGTCAGGTGCTGAGGGAGTGCTGGAGGGTCAGGGCCACGTGAAGGGTCTCGTCTCCTTACTTGGAATTTCTGCAGAGAAAGAAAGACAGCAGAAAGGAAGCCCTCATGTCACACGGGCCTCCCCGGGGTGGGTGTTATGCATTCTTCTTACCCTTCAGGCAGTGGGGTCACCTAGAGGTGAAACCACATGCCTGAAGTCACCCAGGCCACGAGTGGACGCGTAGGACCTGAGCTGAGTGCCCTCACCCTCCTCTCTGCACGGTGCCCCGTTCAGCTCAGGGGCTACCAAAGGGCTGGTTTCCAGCGTGTACATATGCCTGTGATGTGGTTTTCCAGAATTCGAAGCAGAGGCATGTGTACGTGCACATGTGTGCATGGGTGTGTAGGTGTGCGCACGTCATTTTGTGCAACTGTAAATTCCTGTGCTTTTTCAAATTCAGAATGTGTGTGTGTGTGTGTGTGTGTGTCTGTGTTTCAGCACAGGTTCCTTTCAGCCCCTCTCCCACCAGTTAGCATCTCCCTGAGTGCTCCTTCCTCCCAGCCCAGGGTAGAGGAGGAGACGGGCCTCTCCTCAACAAAGCCTCCTCCTCCCCGGTTGCTGGAGCCTCAGCCCTTCCGTGGCCTGCAGGCTCGCGTGCACCCATTCAGCTTCTCCTCTTTCCACAGTTCTAATCCCTCGCTTTCCATTGGCTTGCTTCTTCCTCCACCTACAAGCATTGCTCAGGCATCCTCTAAAAACACCCACCCTTCCCTTCCCTGCTTCTGGATCTCACCCCACACGCCGGCCCCCATGCCCTCCCCTGTCGAAGTTCCCAGGGCAGCACATTTCACGACCTCCACTTCCTGACCCCCACACCCACCTGTTAACTGCCTGCCATCTGCCCCCATCCCTGCTTCCTCTAAAACGGCTCTTCCCTAGACCACCCCTGACTGCAGAGCCACCAATAGGTGGCCTTTTCTCAGTGCCTCCCTTTCTGTTCCCAAACCAGAGACTCCTCTCCATTTCTCCTCTGAGGTTTTTCCGGACTCTGACCCTTCCCTCCATTCCCACTGCCACTGGCCTCGAGTTCTCACCCCTGTGACCTCTTGTCTCCGGCTCGTGCTCATGTCTTGCTAAACCCAGCAGCTTGGAGCAGGTCCCAACCCTACTCAAGAGCTGACAACAGCTTCCTCAGGGCTGGCTGAACCGCATATTAACCCAGCCTAGCATTGAAAAGCATGCGTGGTTTCCAGCACGGTGCTTGCTGCCTGCCTGTGACACTCGTCACCTTGTAGAATTTCTTGTCTTCCCGGCTAGACTATAAGCTCTATGAGGATAGAAGGGTAGGGACTGTGTCTCGTGCTCTGTGTTCACTGCTGTGCCCCAGCGCCTACCACAGTGCCTGGCACAGGGCCCTTACTGAACCGCTGAGTGAGCAAATAACAAATGCAGGAGCTGATGAGCGAGGGCAGCGGCCATCTCCGTCTCCGTGCGGGAGGGGCCAAGGCCCTCACGGGGAGGGTCTCCGGGTCATGGCAATGCCTCATTTCCCATCCCCACCCCCATACACCTGGGAGTGTTTTTTGTCTGCACTGCCCAAGACCATAGTCACTAGCTGCTATGGCTGCTGAGCACTTGACACGTGGCTAGTGCAACTGAGTCACTGAAATTTAAATTTTAGTTAATATCAACTAAATGGAATTTCCGCCGTGGCATCCACATTGGCTGGTGCGGCTCTAGATGTGGACTGACAACCACCCGGTCTGGTGGTTTGGCCCACACTCTCCTTCTGCTCCTCCAGCTCTTCCACCACCCACCCCCTCCCCCAGCTTGGCCCCTAGGGGGTGGGGGCCCAGGCCCCACCTGCTGTAGTAGACAGAGAAGACGTCCTCTTTCAGCACCCCTTGGGAGAGGATGTGGTCAAAGACAGGGGTGACCCCGCCCACGGCCTGAGCAGGGAAGCCCATGCCCAGAACCCCGTCAAACTTGGCCAGCATGAAGGGTATCAGAGGCAGCTCCGTGACTTCTCCAAACGTCTGTGTCACCATGAGTCCACCCACCTGCGGGAGGAAGGACCAGGGGAGACCTAGCTGGGGTCTGGCCTGGGCTCCACGCCGGGAGCCCCCGGGACAGGCATGCTCCAGGGTGCAGCAGTTGGGATGAGAGCATTGCGCCAGCCCTGCACACGCACCCTCCCCCAGCACACGTCTGTGGCGTGGGCCCCGGGGAGAGCTGGGGTTGGCCAGGGACTGGAAGGGCAGGGCTGAGAAGCTGGCCCTGCCACACAGCAACAGAAAAGACGCTGAGCACTCTGGTCCCCCTCCCTAGTGGCCCAGCTGTCACGTCCGGCAGGCCTGGGTCTCAGCCCCCACCCTCACCATGGGCCAAGGATTCCTTTGGCACAGCCAGGCTTGCCCTTCCTGCTCCTTTTCACCTGAATTCATAGGCAAGGGGTGGGGATTTCTTCTCAGTTCCGTGTGCTCCCCTCCCCCGACTCTGGTGGCGCAGGGGCTGAGAAACTCCAGGAATGGGGAAGGGACCAGACACTGGCCACACAAAAAAAGAAAACCAAGCCCTGACCCTAATCTAAAACCCTACCTCAACTTGACCTTAAGACCTGTGCCTTACGACCTTAAGACTTTTGCCTAACCCTAAAGCTAATGCTAGTCACAATGTCAACAATGTCCCTGACTCTGATTGAGTCTGGCTTTCAGTCTAGGGTGCGGTTAAGAGCCCCGTCAGAGCTGGTGGTGACCTCAGGCGGTTCGTGACTGAGGGCTGTGGGGCTCAGGACAAGCCCCACATGCAAGTCAGATGCAAAAGCCTCCGTCAGTCACCCCCTGGGAGCCGGTGGCGCAGGTTTGCCCCAGCACCGTTCTGCTGCTTTGCAGCTCCAGCTGAACTAGCAGAGCAGAGTGTTCCTCAACTGCCAAGGCGCCAGGGCGGGCCGGGGTGCACCTCCCACCAAGCGTGGGCCCTCCAGGGGCAGGAGAGGCCTGGGGACAGAAGGGGGCTGGAGTCAGATGGCCTGGGGCAGCCCCACTTACAGTTACGACGTCTTGGCTTAGAAACCCTTTGACCTTCCCGGATCCGTAGTGGATGGTGAATTCCGTCCCGTTCTCCATGTAGCTGGAGGATTCCGAGGAGTCGTAGAGGCTGTGAATCTCTGGCAGAGGGACAGAGGCTCAGGGCCGTCCAAGAGTGGCCCAGGCAAGGGGACCCGGAGGCAGGGTGCATTGTGGGTGTGGCTAGTGTCTTTGGAGGACTTAGCGAGGTGGCCCTGAGGTTGGGGGCTTGGAAACTGCGCCTCACCATCGAGGACTGCCTTTCTTGGGCCCCTCTGATGCGCCCATACCCCTGAGACTTTTGTCTCAAGCGAAGCATTTTAAAGTAATTGCCAACGACACTGAGAAGATTCTAGGCACAGAGTAAGTGCTCAGAAGATGTCGTTGACCGTGACAAGGGATGGCAGAGCCCAAGTGCCAGGGATGAGTTTGAGAATTCAGTTCTGTCTCGGTCTCAGCAAGATGGCGAAGTGGCCTTCTGGGTGCCTGGGGAGCCCCTGGAGCTGGCCTTTTCACCTCGGTGACCGTATAGGAAAGCGGGAGACGCCGTCCCCTCTCTCCTCTCAGGGTAAGAGAGGAAGTGGCTCACCGGTGGAGGGGGGGTTAGCTACCTGTGGGGCAGGGCTGCCCCAGGGTGGCAGGGCGGGGGCTTGGGGGCGATGGGTGGGTCCAGGGTCTCACCACAAGCAGTGTAGAGAGGGCTGCACTTGGAGGAGGGCACCCAGAGGTTGGCAGAGCCCGTGTCGAAGATGACTTTGAAGGTCTGGGGCGGGGTGCCGATGCCAATCTCGCCATAGTACTGGGTCTGGGGGGCAAGGAGAAAGGGGGGGTCGTGGGGGGGCTCAAGGAGCCTCGCGTCTTGGGGTCTTTCCTCACTCCGCCCTTGCCTCACCTCTCGGGGTGACATTAGGCAGATCCTACAGCCTGTCTGAGTTCCCATTTTCTTGCAGGGACTTCGGGGGGGGGGGAGGCTGGCACCCAGGAAGGGAAGGCTCGGTGAGACACCCTTCCCGACCCTTGAGGGTCCGCTGGTGGAGAAGGCAGGCAGGCCGTGCCGGGCCCGGTCTCGGAAACCCCCACCTGAGTGGCACATCCCTTCCCACCCACCAGTGACGCCTGGCTCTAGGCCTGGGCTCAGTTCCACACCTCACCCTGCCTCTCGCTGGTCCCTGCGTTTCTTCCTGCCCTTTGTGCCTCAGGCTTTCCAGCTGTAAAATGGGAATTTTCTAGGGTGCTCGCGTGCTCCTCAGCTCCTCAGTCGGGCAAGCATGGGAAAGAGTGGGCCTCGAAGCCAAGAGACCCCCAGGCCCGCGAGAGAAAGGGGGCAGGGAGGGGCGAGGGGCCAAGCCCGGCACTCACGTCCAGGTAGTTGGTGAGGACCACGGGGGAGGAGCCGTTGCCGAGGGACAGTCTCCCGGGGAACCGGCTCCACTCGGCACTCAGCCTGGCCACGTCCGCCCCTCGCTCCTTCAGGCTTTCCCGGACCGAGGGCATTTTCTTGAGGAAGATCCTGGGCCAGGGTGGAGGAGGAAAAAACAGAAAAGTCCTGCGCTCCCCCTGCGAATAATGGCAGAGTCCCCGAGGGCCCCCCCCCTTTTAGTACAGCTCCCCGTAACCTTAGCCTGGGCACCCGGGATTCACTCTGTGCCCTGGGGCTCTGGAGCATGTATAGGAGTCTCCTCCTGTAAAGATCAGTTTAGACGAGGGGAGGAGGGGATGCGTATATGCGAACACAACGAGTGAGAGGTGCAACGTTTGGGGGACGGACACGCTGGAAGCTCTTACTCGAGGGGGGAGGAGGGCATGGGCAATATATCTAACCTTAACACTTGTACCCCCATAATGCGCCGAAATAAAAAAAAATAAAAATAAAAAAAATAAATAAAAAAAGAATTAAAAAAGAAAAAAGATCAGTTTAGATGAGTCACCTGCACTGGTAATAAATAACAACCCTAAACTAACCTCCTTCTGTTGTCTGATTTTGACCAGACAAGGCCATTTTTTCATTCATTTATTCATTCATTCATTCCATAGTCATGTGTTGAACAACTAACTCTGCCTCACTGTGCGGGATACTGGAGACACAAGACAAAGATGGTCACTGCCTTTCAGGATGGAGGCTGGGGAGTGGGGGAGGCAGTGTCACGTGCCGCCTGTAGGTGGCAGCAGATGCCCGCAGCAGCCTGCTGGGAGGGGTCTCCAGGGTGGGGTGGGGCAGGGGCGTGCCCAGCCTGCGCTGATTGCTCTGGGTGCCTGTGCTCCTCCTGGTCCTGGGGAAGATGTGTCTTGGACCTAGGTCCCAGTCCCTTGGTTGTTTTGTCCAGACGCCTTCCCATCCATCACCTCTGGGAGGCAGAATTAAGAACAGATCGGGCGCGGTGGCTCACGCCTGTAATCCTAGCACTCTGGGAGGCCGAGGCGGGTGGATTGCTCAAGATCAGGAGTTCGAGACCAGCCCGAGCAAGAGCGAGACCCCGTCTCTACTAAAAATAGAAAGAAATTAATTGGCCAACTAATATATATATAGAAAAAGTTAGCCGGGCATGGTGGCGCATGCCTGTAGTCCCAGCTACTCAGGAGGCTGAGGCAGGAGGATCCCTTGAGCCCAGGAGTTTGAGGTTGCTGTGAGCTAGGGTGACGCCACGGCACTCACTCTAGCCTGGGCAACAGAGTGAGACTCTGTCTCAAAAAAAATAAATAAAAAATAAATAAATAAGAGACCTAGGCAACTCAGAGTGCACCGAACTGCCACTGAACGTGTGCGGAACACTACACACACCCCATGCAAGCCTCCTGACGACGCTGCAAGCTGGCTGTCCTTATCCCGTTTTACAGACGAGCAAATAAGGGCTCACAGGCATGAAGCTGACTCCGAAATGATGGAGCAGCTACTCAGAGCGTGTGTCTGGGCCTGTTCCCATACAGGGTCCCCCGGGTCCCGACATGAAGGCTGTCTGCCCCAGCCAGGAGGGAGATGTCTCTAGCTGTTGGCCAGTGTGACCCAGGATGGAAGCCCAAATTAACTGTGCAATATTCCCGGACTCATGAAGGTTCCCTCTCCGTCCCAGCTTCTAGTGCCCTGCAGCCTCCTCCCCTCTCCAGTCTTAGTGAATCGCTGTTCCCACGGGGCCCAGCGCCTAATGGATGTCAGGGCTCTCTCCTCCCTGCCGTGGGCTGCCTGAATCCTCTCCTTTAACACCGCGGTCCCCAACCCCTGGGCCAAGGCCCATTACCGGTCTGTGGCCTGCTAGGAAACGGGGTGCACCCAACCGGTGACCCACGACATCCCACCTCCATCCCCAGTCCGTGGAAAATTTGTCTCCCCTGAAACCAGTTCCTGGTGCCAGAAAGGCTGGGGACCGCTGCTTTAACGCTTGTAGAAACGCCCCTGTGCTGCTGATAGCGCCCGCGGTCCTCACTGTGCCCGCGTCTGGCTCGGGCGGTCTGCGCACTATCTCAGCGACTCTTCAAAGCAGCTCTATCAAGTGGGTGCTGTTATCATCCCTTCATTTAAAATGGTAAACTGAGGCCGGGCGTGGTGGCTCACGCCTGTAATCCTGGCACTCTGGGAGGCAGAGGCGGGAGGATTGCTCGAGGTCAGGAGTTTGAAACCAGCCTGAGCAAGAGCGAGACCCCGTCTCTACTATAAATAGAAAGAGATTAATTGGCCAACTAATATTTATAAAAAAAATCAGCCGGGCATGGTGGCGCATGTCTGTAGTCCCAGCTACTCGGGAGGCTGAGGCAGGAGGATCGCTTGAGCCCAGGAGTTTGAGGTTGCTGTGAGCTAGGCTGACACCACGGCACTCACTCTAGCCTGGGCAACAGAGTGAGACTCTGTCTCAAAATAAAATAAAATAAAATAAAATAAATGGTAAACTGAGACTTGGAGAGGTTAAGTAACCTGCCCACGGTTCCAGAGCTAGTTTGTTCTGCTAGTGAAGCAAGATTTAAACCAAGACAATCCAACTCTGCAAGCCTTGCATTTGATCACCGCTGTATCGCGCTGCATCCTGGTGGAGTTAACTGCACCCGAGCTCGCTCTTATCAATAACTAATTAGGTTGCGAGCTCCTCGAAGGCAAAGGGCTTGTCTTAATCGTCTCTGAGTTCCCCGCAGTGCTCTGGGCAGGCCTGACTAGTGCCACTTATTTCTTGGCCGTGTGACATTGGGCAAGACAGTTCCCATCCTTCCCTGCCCAGCTGGTCGAGAGGGTTGGAGGCGCCCTGCCACCCCAGCTCTGCCCGAGTTGGAGTTCATTACCGTCGGAAGGTGCTGGTGTCTGTGGGGAGACCGAGGGTGCAGGAGCCCCAGAGCACCAGCAGGAGTCCCCAGCGAGGCATTCTGCTCCATCCGTCCATGCTTCCCGTCGTCGGGGCTCTCTCTGGGACCACGGAAGCCTGGTGGCTCCCTGCGCCCTTCTCCTTTTATACACTCCACAGCGGGATGCTTGCAGTCCTGCTCTGCCCTGATTTACTGCCCGGGGGCAGATGGCAGGGCAGCCGGCAATAAATCCTGCTCGTGGGACCGACCTAGGTGGGTGAGGGGTAAGCAGGTTTCCGGGTGTGGAGCAGAGGGCCGGAGCGAGCAGGGCTGTGGGAAAGCAGCCCTGTGCCCAGTGACGCCAGCAGCCCTCCGCCGGGCCTGGCCCTGCGACCCCCGGGGCAGGCAGAGGCTGAGAAACAGCACTGCTTAGGGACAAGGTCAGGGCTGGGGCAGGCGTAGAACCTAGGTTTCCAGACCCCGGTCCTCAACCCCTGTGCCCTTGAAGCTCCGTCCTCTGTACGAACCTTGGCCTTGCCCCAGCCGGCTTCCCCAGGCCGCGCCCCACTTTCCCATCTGGAACATGCGTGACTCTCCCTGGCTTGTCCCTTGGCAGGAGAAGCAGCGCCGGGTCTGATCCTCGGGAAGCAGGGAAATGGCGGGGAGGGGCTGCCCATCCTCAGCTGACCGAGCAATGGGGGGAGGGAAGGGCCGCCCCCAGGGTCTGGGGAGGCTTCTGCAGAAGACAGGTGGGGCAGCTGCTCTTCCAGCTCATCTTCCTCTTTCTGCTGGGCCCTGCGTCCCTTGTGGGCCCGTACCTCCGCCGTTTACGCTTTTCCCTGTGGCTTTACGAGCAGCCTGGGCAGCTCCCCAAACTTACACCTGGCCCCAAATCCCAGGATGGGTGCTATCTACTCACTCAGTCTGAGACGCCCTATCCTCGGTTCTCCCTGATTATTTTTCAGGGTCCGCTTCAACTATCACCGCCTCCTCCATGGAGTCTGCCCTGACTCAGCCTAGAGTTGACTGCTTTCTGCCGTGGGCTCCCCCGGCACAGCTGCAAGCTGTTCCCGGAGCGCGCTGACCCCAGCTGCCCCTGCAGCGGAGCTGTTGTGTCCGTGCGCGGCTGCTTCTGGCCCACTGTGGCCCTTAATGGCTATCAGATGAGTGAACTAGCGCACTGCAACGGGCCATGCTGAGAGCCCTGGGCTGGCTGTCAGGGTTCTAGTCTTCACACCACCACAAACTTACTGGGTGATCTTGGATCCCTCTCTTCCCCTCTTTGGCTCTCAGTTTCCAAATCTGTACAGTGAAGCAGGTGGCTGGGCGGCCCCTGAGGTGCGTTCATGCCAGACACTCCAGCATTCTAAGTTCTGCGCCTTCAGGGGCTGCTCTCTGCACCAGCCAGGCAATAAAGACAATGAGAGGTCAGCGGGGCGCGGTGGCTCACACCTATAATCCTAGCACTTGGGGAGGCCTAGGTGGGAGGATAGCTTGAGGTCAGGAGTTCAAGACCAGCCTGAGCAAGAGTTAGACCCCGTCTCTACTAAAAAAAAAAAAAAAAAAATAGAAAGAAATTAACTGGACAACTAAAAATATAGAAAAAATTAGCCGAGCATGGTGGTGCATGCCTGTAGTCCCAGCTACTCGGGAGGCTGAGGCAGAAGGATCGCTTGAGTCCAGGAGTTTGAGGTTGCTGTGAGCTAGGCTGACACCACGGCACTCTAGCCCGGGCAACAGAGTGAGACTCTGTCTCAACAACAACAAAAAAAGCAATGAGAGGAGCTAATCTCTGCGGCTAATGCCTGGCTAATGAATGTGTTTTGACCTCAGAGATGATAAGGCCTCCCCAAGTGATGGCTCTCGTGCAGAATCTTCAGGCACTGTGTTCGGAAGTGAGAGAATTATTTGCGGGCAGGGGAAGACTTTTCAGATCCCCTCACAGTGAGGGTGCCTGGTCAGGCCGAATTACCATTTCTTAAGCACCCACATAGGCCTCAGCTGCTCTTTCCATCCCCTTTCATTCCTTAGCTAACATTCACTGAGCCTTTATCATATGCCAGGCGCTCTGTTAGAGGCTCAAGTCGCAACAGCGACAAAAACACAATTTCTGCTCTTGTTCGCAGAGCCCACAGTCTTGTGGGAGAGAGAGATTATCATCCTCACACATCAATGTAAAATAGTGCCAGTGACAAGTGACAGTCAGAGAACTCTGGGAAGGTTTCCCCAAGGAAATTACAGCTGCCTTGTGATCTGAAGGCCGCATAGGCTATGCACAGCTGGTGAGAGAAAGGAATAGAGTCCTGGTGGGAACGGCACATGCAAAGGCCCTGTGGAAAGGGGGAGGGGATTGTAAGAGCTAACACTTACTGAGTGCTTACCACGTGCCAGGCACCACTCTAGCCGTTTTTGTTTTGTTTTTTGAAACAGAGTCTCGCTTTGTTGCCCAGGCTAGAGTGAGTGCCGTGGCGTCAGCCTCGCTCACAGCAACCTCAACCTCCTGGGCTCAAGTGATCCTCCTGCCTCAGCCTCCCGAGTAGCTGGGACTAGAGGCATGCGCCACCATGCCCGGCTGATTTTTTCTATATATATTAGTTGGCCAATTAATTTCTTTCTATTTATAGTAGAGATGGGGTCTCGCTCTTGCTCAGGCTGGTTTTGAACTCCTGACCTTGAGCAATCCGCCCGCCTCGGCCTCCCAGAGTGCTAGGATTACAGGCGTGAGCCACCTCGCCCGGCCACTCTAGGTGTTGGATGCATTTAATTCTCACAATAACCATATGAGGCGGCACCATTATAACCCCTTTTTTTAGAGATGAGGCCACTGAGATACAAGAGGATTCAGAAGGTCACTTGCCCTAGGTCACGCTGGCAGTAAGTGGCAGAGTCAGACTGTAAGTGTAGGTGGCATGACCCATACCCATTACCTAGCTGAGTGTCAAATCATAAAAGTTATTAAAGTTAAGAAGTTCCCTGTTTACTGTAAGAGCCGTGGGAAGCTGCTGACAGGTTAAGCAGGGAATGGTGTAATTAGATGTGTTTTGCAAAGACATCCTGGCTGCAGTGTGGACTAGCAAGGGCTTGGGATGAGTCCGAATGGTGAGGTGGATCTCAGTTAGGGGCACCGGAACTGGCTTGGACTGGGTAAGTGGGCGTGGTGAAGACAGAGCAGATTGAATGGACTTGAGAGAGATTTAGGAAGTAAAATCTGCAGCACTTGGAGAGAGACTGGACATAGAGATTGAGGGAGGGAGTGTTTCTTTGGATGCACCCAGGACCCATGGAGTACAGCGAGAGGGAACCAGGATTCCAGAAGGGGAAGAAGGTTGGGAAGACCATGAGTTGGAGGACCCACTGAGTATGCGCCTCCTTTGAGAGACATCCCAGGGCTGATATCAAACGACAGGTGCATGCATATACAGACCTGGATGAAAGATCGGTGTGTTATCTGCAATCGGTAGTTAATGCCACAGGCATGAATGGAATTGGCCATGGAGAAGGTAGACGGCAGGAAGGCCCGGGACTCCACGCCTAGTGGACCAGCAGAGGAGGAAGAGGGGACCACAAAGGAGTGGCCTGAAAGGCAGGAGAGAAGCAGCAGGTGTCCCTGAAGCTGCAGGGGCGAGTGGTAGAGGAGAGACGGCAAGCGATGGGAGTGCCGCTGCCGGGCTGGGTGAGACTGGGAGTGAGACAGGCAGGCCATCGGCGCTGTTGGCGGGAGCCGCTTTGGTGATTCCCGGGCTGGGAATCTGCAGAGGGCTGTGTTGAAGAATGTCGGAAAGTGCTATGGTGCTATGGAGGGAACATTTGTGTCCTCCTCAAATTCATAGGTTGAAATCCCAGCCCCCAGCGCGATGGAATCAGGAAGTCCAGCCTTTGGGGAGGTGACTGAGTTATGAAGGCAGAGGCCTCTCGAATGGGCTTAGCGCCTTCATAAAAGGGGCCTGAGGGCGCACTCCTGTGCTTCCACCGTGTGAGGGCATGGCGAGCACCAGACAGGATCTGCTGCCACCTTGACCTTGGACTTCTCGGCCTCCAGAACTGTGGGAGACAAATTTCTGGGGTTTTTTTTTTTTTTTTTTTTTTTTTGAGACAGAGTGAGAGTCTCACTCTGTTGCCCAGGCTAGAATGCCGTGGCATCAGTCTGGCTCACAGCAACCTCAAACTCCTGGTCTCAAGCGATCCTCCTGCCTCAGCCTCCCAAGTAGCTGGGACTACAGGCATGTGCCACCGTGCCCGGCTAATTTACTTTTTATATATATTTTTAGTTGGCCAATTAATTTCTTTCTATTTTTAGTAGAGATGGGGTCTTGCTCTTTCTCAGGCTGGTCTCGAACTCCTGACCTTGAGCTATCCTCCCGCCTCGGCCTCCCGGAGTGCTAGGATTACAGGCGTGAGCCACCGCGCCCAGCCCAAATTTCTGTTGTTTATAGGCTACCCAGTTTATAGTATTTTTTATAGCAGCCTAAATAGACTTAAGAGAGAAAGTAAAGAGATAGAAACAATATAATACCAGCAGCTATTTTAGGAAGTTGGGCTATAAAGGAGGAGACATGGGGAGGAGAGCGAGGACCAAGTAAAGGGTTTTCTGTCTTCCCTCCCCCCCTCCCTCCTCCTTGTTCCCTCTCTCCTCTGTCTACTCCTTTCTTCATCTTCTTTCTCCTCATCCTTCTTCTTATTCTTCTCCCCTGCTCCCTTTTAATGATGGGACAGAACTGCATGCATTTAAAGGCATAGAAATGACTCAGTTGAGAGGAATGACTGATCAATGCAGGAAGATTCCCGGTGGGGGCGGTGGCACACAGACTGGGACAAGCTGGGGCAGGAGAGCAGAAGGCAGGGTGTGCGTCTGGGTATTCGCCTGGTATTGGAGGCCCAGGGACTTCCCATCTGGTGGCTGCTGTCTTCTCTGACAAGCGGGAGGCAAGGACCTCCGCTGAGAGTTGGGGCTGGGCGGGAGTTTGGAGGCGTGGCGAAGATGGAGAAGGTCTGGAATAATTATGGAAAGTGGGAAGAAGCCGACCAGGGAAACCAAGAGGATTTCTGCAAAGAACGAAGACATGTTTGATGGCTGGGGACCATGGCTTTATAGGAAGCCAGCGTGCCTGGCTCTCAGACCCCCGGCCACACCCACATACTCGGCTATTTGAGAACAGATGCAGAAGGAGCGTGTGGCTGGCTCCATGCAGGGCTGTGGTGACCAGAAACGAGGGACAAAGGGTCTCAGCAAAAATGCTGTTGAGTGATAAGCGATGGCATATAAGGTGGCTATAGGAGCAAAGTCAAGGCAGGACAGGATGGGTGACTGGGAGAAAGCCGAGGACCACGGCAGGTAACAGGAGCGAGTGGGGCCGGTGGGAACAGCTGAACCACAAAGCTGGAAGGTGAGGAGCTGGCTGAGAGCAGGACACTTGTGACAGTCTGGACGTGGAGCTGTTACAAGAGATGACAAGTCCCGAGTAGGTCGCAGGGCTGGGTGGCTGAAGTGGAGTAGGGGAGAGGCAGTGGGAAGTTGGGCACCCAAGGATCTGAGAGGCCAGGGTATGGCTGGGTCACCGTCTGCGTGGCTGCGTGGCTGGTGATGTCCTCCGGGAGGGTGGCAGATGGCACAGGGTGGAGGAAGTGTGTAGACTCAAGCCAGAGTCTTTGATAAATGACAGCGTGGGACTTGCAAGTCCAGTAATGACAGCGAGGAGAGGGTGAAGGGTGGAAAGTGAAAGGCGTGGAGCTGAAGGGAGGAGGGTCTTCTCTAATGTCCACAGCCCCTGGGAGGTGAGTGGACCGGTTTCCCCACAACGCAGGGGGAACCACGACCTAGGAGGCTGAGCGATGTGTCCCCATGTGCAGATGTAAGTGGCAGAGTGGGGACTTGTTACCTGTGTTACCTGTACCCCGTGTTACTCACGGGTGCAGTGGCTGAGGTTGAACTCGGGTGTGAGCCCTGCCCCCATAGAGACAGGGTCTCACTCTTGCTCAGGCTGGCCTCCTGAGCTCAAGCGATCCTCCTGCCTCGGCTTCCCAGAGTGCCAGGATTACAGGCGTGCTCTATCCTCCCAGCAGCCCTGCAGGGCGCCACTGTTCAGAGGAGGAACGCAGAGGGAGCGGAGAGCTTAGGGAAGGACGAGCTGAGGAGCCACCCGTGACTCCCGCGTGCTGTGGGTGTCGGGGACGCCCGGCAGAGCCACTGGGATTCTAAGGAGGACTCATAGGGGGTGAGGCTGACCCACATCAGCACGGCGCAGCAGCCCGCACGCACGTCTTTTTGGTTAAGACTCAGGGTTCTTCAGTAGCAAAGGCAGGGCCAGGGGGCCAGAGCAGGCCGCGTGAAGCCTCTGGGCAGCCAGTGGATCTAGGACCCTGGGGACCCAGGCACGTCCTCACTCCTGCCCCTGTCCCCAGCCCCCGTGTGGGCACCCCCACCAAGCCGGCTGTGAGGCCAGCGGTGCACACGAGCGTGCATACTGAGCCCCGTCTCCTCAGCCAGAGGGAGCTGCGTGGCCCAGCTCTGCTACCCCCGAGGCGGCCGCGGCCCCGTGTAGTTGAGACGTGCCGAGGCCAGAGGCGAGGTCATCAGCTTCTAAGGGGACAACAGGGTGCAGGAGCAACAGTGTCTCCTTTGGGTCCTGTGGTCTCTGCTCCGGCACAGACAGAAGCTGGGAGGGGCGGCTGGAAGGGGGACCCCAAGGTCGGAACCGGGGAAACTGTGCGTGGCTGAAGCGGAACGAGTCGGGTCCTGAGACCAGGTGCCGAGGGTCGGTCTAGGCCCCTGGAGAAGCGTGGCTGGAAGGCAGGAGCCGCAGGGCATCGTGGGGACCTTGCCGGGGGAGCAGAGCCAGACCTATTCTGTGCGGCCCTTGGGCCTGAGCTGCGGCCCGGGAGCGGCAGGGAGGAAGGATCTGGCTTTGGTTCCATTCTAAGGAGGAACTGGCCTGGCCGGCGGCCCCGCCTGCCCAGCCACAGGGTGACGACTGTCCCTGGAGGTGGCGAGCTCCCCTACTCGGGCACAGTCCCACCGAGGCCGGGTGCTCCAAGGGCCAGGCAGACCCGGGACCCCTCCAGCTCTGGCGTTCCAAGTGGCCTGACCTGCGACTCTCACGGTTCTGCTGTGAGGGTGGGAATGATCCCGAAGGCGCTGCAGAGGGCAGAGCCTCCGGGGGAGCCTGTCCTCCCCTCTGCACTGGGCCTGCGGGGTCCCGGGCGGGGCTGGAGAGCGGAGGCTGTGGGACCCTTATCAGGTCATCTCCCGAGTGCCGTCAGCGCGCAGGGGGCCGCTGCCACGGAAGGTTCTGTTGCCCCTGCCCTTTCCCCGTGGGGCAGAGCCGGGACGTGAGAACCAGCCAGCGGAAGCATAAATCCAGCCAGAGCTCGGCTCTCATCTTTCCCGAGATCCCACGCTGGGTGTGTAGCCGGGGGCTCCCAGGGGCTGGGGGGATCTCAGGAGACAAGCGGTGCTTAGGGTTTCTCTAAAAATGGCCCCCAATCCCACTTTCCGTGACAATGACCCCAAGGAGATTCCGGCGCTGAGGCTGAGGCTGAGGCTGGGGTGCCCAGGGGAGTCAGGGGAGCGGGGAAGAAGGCTGGTAGCATGAAGGTCTGGTTTGTGCAGCTCTGAAACCGGCAGGTTTTATTCCGGCATGAGTAGTTTAGGAAAACTCTTCCCCTGCACAGAGGAAGGTGGAGACGGATGGAAACCAGCCTCGGTGAAGCCCAGCGTCGGGGAGCTCACCACGTCTGGGCCTCCCGCTCTGTCCGCAGAAGGCAGATGGGGAAGCAGGGGATGAGATCCGGGTGGCCACGCCTTTCTCCCCCCTGTCCCCCTTCCCGCTCCCTGCTCTCTCCCCGTCCCTGGAGGGCCCCAGCTGGCTCTGGAGGAATTTTTCAATCAGATGGGGAACTGAGCTCGGCCGAGACGAACAGCTGGGGCCTCGAGAGGGAAAGAAAGACCCAGACTGGAGTTTCATAACTGTCCAGCGCTGCCTTGTGTGCTGAGGACGGTTACTCAGGAGCTCTGGGCAAGGGGCGGGCGCTGGCGTGAGGAGACATGGCATCGTTAGCTGTGTATTCTGGGGACATTAAAGGACCGGGAATTCAGCCCCAGGGTTGGGGTGATCCTAACCCAGGAAGATGGAAGGCGGTTTGCATAGGTCTGGGGAGCCACAGGGGCCTGAGGGACGAGAGGACTGGCAAGGGGGCTTGGGGCTTGGCGGGACAGCTTGGTGCAAGGGCGTTTCTGAGCTGAGATGCACCCAGTGTGGTGGGAACAGACGCCATGCCTTGAGGCATGAAAGCTAGAAACATAGAAAACTGGTTTTTGCCAGTGGCACCAGAGGTCCGTTTTGTTGTCAAGAAAGCTTCAGCTAGAAGGTCCCTTTCCCAGGGGTGGGTGTGGCAGCGCAGCAGCTCAGTGGGGTGCGTGATGGAAGAGTGGGGTTCCTGACGGGAGGGTGCTAGGGGTTTGTGTGCTGCCTGTTGCCAGTAGCAGCGCAGCTGGGCTGGTGGCGGTTGTTAGGGAAAGGGGTTGTACTATTAAAGAAAAATGATCCAATGCCACTTATTAAAGCACATGAAGGACGACTTTATCCGGGACCATTGCAACAGATACGGGGACAGCGACAGGGTGTTGCCGTGGGGCGGGGGGGAGAGCACAGGCAAGTGGGAATTTACAGCCTGGGAGCAGGGTGGGGGGCAGTGCATGGAAATTACTGAGAGGAAGCAGCAGGGGTGAGGGGGATTCTGGCTAAAGCCCACCTAACAGGGTCTTGCTGAACACAGGGACTCAGCAGCCTTTCCCTACCCACAGACTCCATCAGAGAAAGGACCGGATCGAGGGCTCCCTGCGCAGAACAGGTACTGAGTCTACGAC
The DNA here is from genome assembly GCA_008750895.1 of Mirza zaza. Lineage (NCBI taxonomy): Eukaryota > Metazoa > Chordata > Mammalia > Primates > Cheirogaleidae > Mirza > Mirza zaza. Next base: position 34,389 of record VSMD01064221.1, on the reverse strand, counting down.
TCCTCTCCTAGAGGCGCGGAGACACAGCCCAGGGTGTTTGGGGATGAAACGCCCTTCCAAACGACGACCTCGCCCGCTGTGACGACATGCCATGACATGAGCTCACGGCAGTATTGGTGATCGGAGATCCTGGAGGGCGGTTCCAAGGGTAGAGAAGGGGTGGGGCAGGTTGTCACGTTCCCACGGCAGCCTGGCTCGTTGCCATAGCAACACAGCTCTGCCTCCATCCCGTGGAGTCCTGGTTTCTGTACACTGGGTGGAACACCTTGACGCCTCACAGTATGGGGGGGGTCCCACTACCCCTCTGGGAAGGAACGTCTTCACCCTAGACCAAACGGGAGAGGGGTTCCCCAAGGCTGTCAAATAGGACCAGGTTTTCTCGTGGGCAGGAAAGTGGATTTCCTGGGGTTTCCCCACTCACGGACTCTACGCCTTCCTACCAGGTCTCTTCTGCCCAGCTGTTGGACCCCCAAGAATGTCCCTGTGGGGCGGACTGTCCTTTCTTGCTCTGACGCAGATGGAAGGAAACCCTGCCACCCCAGAGAAGCACGTTAAGCTGTTAAGCTGGGGGTGATTGGTGTCCACCTCCCCGGGGTGGTTACGAGGACAGAGAGAAGTGACACAGGCAGAGTGCCATCCCGGGCCTCCTTGGGGGAAGGTGAATGGCCTGGCCACTGCTGATGGCCCTGGCGCTTCAGTGCCCTGGGGCCAAGGCCCCGGCGGAGGGCTGCCTGTGGAGTCGGTGGGCAGGCCAGGGGTGGCATCCCCTTGCAGATGGAGCTGTCCCCCTGGCTGACAACTTCCCTGGGGACCGGGAAGGTGCTTAATTGTACACCTCCTACCCGTCCCCACCCAGTGCCACCGGGGGGGTAGCCCCTGCCCCTCGGCAGCACGTCACCCATCCTCAGAGAGGTGAGTCTGGGAATTCAGAGGACGGCTTCAGAAAATTTCATAGAAATTTGATATTGCTGAAACATGCAAGCAGCATCCAATGTGGGCTTCTCTTTAGTTGGCGTTTTGTTTTGTTTTGTCTTTTGAGTCAGAGTCTCACTCTGTTGCCTGGGCTAGAGTGAGTGCCGTGGCGTCAGCCTAGCTCACAGCAACCTCAAACTCTGGGCTCAAGCCATCCTCCTGCCTCAGCCTCCCCAGTAGCTGGGACTCCAGGCACGCACCACCACTCCTGCTAATTTTTTTTGTTTTCCTACTTTTAGTGGAGATGGAGGTGGGGGGTTTGGGAGGCGGGTCTTGCTCTTCCTCAGGCTGGTTTTGAACTCCTGACTTCAGGTGACCCTCCTGTCTCCACCTCCCAGAGTGCTAGGATTACCCGCGCCCGGCCCTCTTTTTAGTTGTTTTTAAAATTTTCAGGTCTTCAGTGATCCGTTTTAATTGCATTTTTTTTAAAGTATTGATCTGCAATAGATTGGGCAACAAACAACCTGTTCCTTCATCACATCTAATTGGAGAAGCACTGACCTTGGCGACACCAGAGGCATCTTAAAACCGGCGGGCTATCCAACTCAGGAGAGGACGGGGACCGCCTCCTCAGCGCTGCGTGCAGAAATCAGCCACAGACAAATCGCACGCCGGTGCGCGGGCAGCATTTCTTTATTGCCTCAGGCCAGGCGCCCCAGCGCCCCTTCCAGGTGCCCCGTGCCCGCGCCCCGGTCTCGCGCGCTCGGCCCCTCGGCCCGGGTTTGCAGTTCACTGGGGCCCCGCGCGCCCCGCGCCCAGGCTGCGGCTCCCGGGCGCGGCCTGCCGCTTGCCGTAGCGCAGGCCGAAGGAGTTCCAGTTGTAGGCGGACAGGTCCTTCTCGCGCTGCACCAGCACCGCGCCGCGCGGGGCGGGGATCAGGCGGCTGCGCGGGGCGCACGGGCCGGGCCGCTGGGGCCCCGCGGCGCCGTCAGGGGGTGCGCACGGCGGCGCCCCGCGAGGGCTCAGCGCCGGGGCCGCGCGCCTCCTCTCCGCGCAGCGCGGGCTCTGCGCCCAGGCGGCCAGGAGGTCCTGGGGTCCGAGCTGCTGGCCTAGGACAGAGAGCACAGGCGGATGAGACGGGGCCAGGGACGGCGGCCTCGGAACCCACACCCACGTCCCCAGGCTGCGCTGCGCCTTCCTCCCTGACCTCTGGGAAGCTCAGCGTTGCATGCAGGACCTCCGTGGCCTCAGCTTGCGCGGTTAGGCCGTTTGCGCTTCCCTGTAGCTTTGATTTCTAATGTTTGCCAGAATTATCTTAAGTAACTTTTGTGGTGAATTATTTCCTTTTAGGAAACATGCAGGGTAGAGCTTGGGAGTGAGGAAGACCATGGTGTTTGCTGGACGCTGGGCTCTGGCCCTCCGCTGCGCCCACCGCCCGGCCCCACGCTGGACTGGGAGCCCCTTGGGGTGGGCGGGGGCCACGCTCGTTCATCTCAGCATCTTTCAGAGTGCTTGAAACGGCGGCGTGCACACAGGGGGGCCTCAGTAAACGCGTATGAAATATATAAAAACTAAAGAAAAACGTGTAGTAACAGAAATCAGAAAAGCCAAGTCCTTTCTACTCCCACCCACCTATGATCCAACCCTGGTCTCTGCGAACGGGTAATTGCAACACCCGCCCCCCCCCTCCAATAAGCTACTTAAGGACTCAGTGAATAACAAATTACTCAGCTGAGCATAGGCCCTGGAAAAAAGGAAAGGATGAAAATTATCTAGGTCGCCTTAACTGGCTCACCTTCCCCACTCCGGGGATAATTTCTCTCCTTCATAGTAGGGGTTAACAAGGCTCATTTGGGAGGCACTTCACAGACAAGGCTCGGTGAGTTCGCTATACTTTGGGGAGTGAAATAGGGCAACCAGCTCTGAGTCTACAGTAACCCTCGCCAATTGCAGCAAGAGATCAGTGGGAATGAGGCCTGGTGTGTGAGTGGGTGTGCGTTCGGGACTGGAGTTGGGTTTGAGCCCTGCCCCTCAACGCCCTGGCGAGCTTTGGAGAGGAGGAGTGTGGACGGCCTCGGGAGGTAATGACAATCCGCCTAGGAGGCACCTCCCACCCTGCCCAGGGCCCCGCTGGGATGGGAGGGAGGATGGCTTCCTTCCCCGTTAAGCCCACTAAACTAGCAGGAGGATCGCTGCTCTGGCGACTGTTTGTGGCCTTACCCAAAACCTTTTGCCAGGACAGTTCAGTGTCCCCAGGCAGTGGTGGGGTTACCTCTGAAGCATCCTCCCTCACCCAGAAAAACGCCTGATCCCAGGAAAGAAGACACTCTTGGCCTGGGACCCCTGGGGCTGGGCTGTCTGTGCTCCCAGCTGTCTTATGGATCCAGGATGATGTCACATGTGCAGAGAGGAGGCCCCGAGCGCCATAGCTAGAGGAGCTGAGCTGCAGAGGGGCTAAGCTGTGTTTGCCCAGAAAGCTGACACCACGAAGCATTCAAACCCGCAGCCCCTGACACGGGGACTAGCACGGTTCCAGCTCGTGCCACCCAGCAGACGTGCTCCTGGGCTGTTCTCACGCCTGCTGGGTTTCCGCAGCGTTTGAGTGACTCTGGGGAGTCTTTCCACCTCTTTGGGCCTCAGATTCTCCAGCTCATCAGTCTCCCAGTGGACTCCTAAGGTTGACAGGTATTAAAGATCTGTCTTTTCGTTTAGGTTCTCTTTTTTTTTTTTTTCCAGATTCCCCATGAAGGATCTGAGGTCACTGATCAAAAAAAGTTGCATGTTAAGTGCCTTCCCAGCATCTGCACAGAGAGGAAGTTGGCACAGAGCAGAGAACAGCGTGAGAAAACCAAGAGGGAGCTCGGTGGCTAAGAAGCACTTGAAGCTAGGTGAGCAGACGGATGCCCATCGCAGACTCAAGCCTCGCCTGACTCGCAGGGCCGATGGGACCGCCCAGCGAGGTGCATGTGTGCCAGTCTTAGGTTTCCACCAAGTGCAGCATTGAGCACACCAGTACTCTAGCTGTAATCTGGAAAATACGGTAAATCTCATGTTGCAACAACTTGCTTGCCCCCTCCCACCCCTCTGCACAGACAATGCGTACCTGCGGCTCTAGGATTCTCCACAGGTGCCCCCTTTTCCAGTAGATCCCCCAAGGAGGTGGCACAGAGGAAAAGCAGCAGCTGCCAAGAAACCAGGCAGTTCATCCTGGTGAGGAGACAGGTCCTAGAAGTGCCCTGCGGCAGAGACAGAGAGAAGGAACGAAGACTAGGTCAGGCACAGGGTCTGGGCTGGGTGCTGGGGCCAGGGCCCAGAGTGAAAGCGTGAGAGAGAGGAGGCAGCCCCCATCCCTGGAGATCCCCGGTTGGAGAGATGAATCTAAACAAATACATCAGGGAAATGAGGTGGAGACTGCTTGTACCATGTAGTCAAAGCTGAATTCCTGCTAGGTGGGGATCATCAGGGGGGCTTCCTGGAGGAGGAGAGGCCAGTAAGGTTAGGAAGGAAAGACCCAATTTGGTGAAAGGGGCAGGATTGCTCAGGTTGGAGAATGGCCAGGAGTTTGAATCTCAAATTTGCTTGAAAGGAATGTTGGAGAAAGGTAGGGTTGCCATGCAATGTGTGGGAGTGACTGGGGAGGGGGAAGTGGAGAAAGGACTTCAGGGGCTACTCGGAGGACTGAGGTGCCAGCATTGTCCCTGGGGCCTGGGAGCAGGCACTACTTCCCTCTGTGCTGGGTTATGCACGTGTCTGCGATTTTGTGTGCCACTCTCTCCACGAGAACATGCCTGGTTCAGTCTGGCCCTGGCCCTGCCTGTCGTAATAGAAACTTAATTCTTTTCCTGTTCTAAGAAAAAAGGCAAAAAGAGGTAATCATCTTGCTCTCTCTCATAGCCCCTCACAGCCTTAAAGAGCGTCATTAAATTGCCTTATTGCCTATAATTCAGGGAAGAGAAAAATCTTCCCCTGATTTATCAGGTTAATTGTCTTCCTAGTCTATTCTCTGTGGCTCCGAGGGGCCGTGGATTGAATTGGCCTCATCATTTCTGCTGTTGAGATGGGGGCTGGGTGCCCTGACCCTCAGACAGCCCTTTCCCGCCCCCGTCCCATGCCCCCCACCCTCCACCCTACCCACCTATTCCGGCTCCCAAGTGCCATTTCTCTTTGAAAAAGTCATCAGGCACTTAGAGATAGCCCAGCAAACACGATTAACACATGGACTGCCGTGTGAGTTGTATTTAACTCAGGCTAGTTTTGACCCCGGGTGGGGGGGCTCGTGAAGCAAAACCCTGCAATTGTTTCATGCAAATCTTACTTGTTGATGTTCTTATTGTTACAATTAATACTGACAATTTAATTCTAAAAACGTGGGTTGTGTTGCATATAACTCACCCACAGAAAACGATTAAAAGTGATACATTAGAAAGGATCGTTCTTTGTTTTAATAAAACACCATGGCCCCAGGGAAAAGAATTCTTTTTTCTTGTGTGTCAGTCAGTGTGTTAAAGACAGACTTCTGGGGAGGCAGGGGCCCTGCAGGCCCAACAAAAGGTTGTCCCGGCCCAGCATACAGCCTGCAGCCCCTCTCCACGGGCAAGGGGCAGGTGGGAGTGTCATTGTGCCCAGAGGCTCCTAATGGCTGCTCAGGCCTCCTTGTCCCTCTGCTCTCGCCCCCTCCCCCCTCCCGACTTTACTCCTTGCCTCCCCCCTGCAGGACTCAGGCAGGGAGTAAAGAGTAGGAATCCTGAAACAGGCTCATAATACTCGACTCTGGCTCCAGCTCTGCCCTTGGTCCTTGTGAGACATGAGCAAGTCACCCCGCCCGGACCTCCCCAACTCCATCTCCAGGCCTCACAGGTCCGTCTGTGAAATAAGAGCACTGGGTCAGATTGGCTGATTGCCAGCTGCCCGCTCGGATGGCTGCTTGTCCCTGCAGACGTTCATTCTGTGACCGCAGCTGTCTGCACCTGCTGTAAGGCCCAGGGCCGGGGCGGGAACAGAGGGAATAGCAGGCGGGACCGATCCGTTAGAGAGGACAGCGCGGCAGCATTTCAGACGGAAGACGCACAGGGTCCAGTTGGTTTGGAAGTCATTGCTCGAGCACCGGCTCGGTGCTGGGCTGTGCTAGGTCTAGGGGCGCACAGGTGCTGAGACACAGGGTGCTGCCCCTGCGATCTCAAGTCTAGTACAAGAAGCTGACCTGTGAACAGATCATTTCAAAACGACACCGTAAATGACACACTGGACGCACGTGAGTACTCAGGGGAATCTGGGAGCCCCGGGAGCCCGACCTGGGGGTCCGGGCAGGTTTTCCGCAGAGGGTGGTTCCGGGCAGTTTCTGAGCACGCGCCGTCCAGCTGGAGAAAGGTTCACAGAGGGTGTGCACGCAGCAGGAGCCCACGGGCGCGGTGCCGGGCGCTGAGCAGGGGCTGGTGTGGAGGCAACTTCGGGCCAGACAAGAGGGTGGCGCCCAGGCAGGGCTCCATCCCAGAGAGGGCCGAGCCAGGCAGGAGTGTGCAGATGTGCATTTCAGCTGGGGTGTGCTGGCTGCCTTGCAGTGGCGGCAGGTGAGCAGTGGGGGCGGGAGCAGGCAGGGGTGTGGCTGGGAGGGCAGCTGCTCCCTCCTGCTCCCCCTCCCCTGCGGGGCTTCCTCCCCATGATGGGTGGCACTTACCATGTGTGCCATGGGGGGCTCTGCCTGTCTCTGGCACACACACACACTGCACAGACACACGTACACACACCACACATATAAAGACATACAACACATACCACAAATACATGCACACCACACACATGCCACATACATACAACACACACCATGTATGCCTACATTACACACATACACACCACACGCATATACACCCTTTTGCATACGAGACACATATACATACACACAAAACATGCACCACACACATATACATACATATATACCTCACATACCACACACATAACACACACCACATATATATGCATACGTATATACACATACACACAGCACGTACACCCCATATACACATGCAAACTCACACACACACACACACAGATTTCTTCAATTCTTAGTGCCCTGCCCGGCCCACGAAAGGAACTGTCAGCATCCAGGGGCCATGAGCGGCTGTGCTACTGTGGGCGATTTCTGGGGTCCCCCCACTCTAGGGGGATCTGTACCCGGTGAATAACACAGTCCAGGCGTGGCTGGCAAGCTTTTGAAGTGGGGTGGCCCCTGGTCCCCAGGTGGCACGTAGAGCAGGGCGTGTAGGCAGGTGCCTTTGGGGTGGGCTCGTAGTTCCCGGTCATAATTTGGGGAAACTGCTCAGAGGAGCCCGGTGAGCCCATGAACCCCAAGGGGTTCCCCAGTTCCCCCTGAAAGCTGCTGTGGCCTCCATGCCCGCCATGGCGAGTTTACTTATTGCTTTCATTCCTCGTCTAGTAAGAAAGAGCCCTTGGGATCCCGGTGTCCCTAGCTTCCCAAATGCAGTGCTGGTCAGTGTGTTTACCCAGGCATCCCAGAATGGGATGGCCAAGCTGGTAATCGGGAAAGACCGGCGCCCCCAGCCCAGCCCCCTGTGCCTGTCCGGTGCACCTGTCAGTCCTGGAAGGAATCCCTGCTCCCGCTCCGGACGCCCCTCAGCGCAGCCCCCTCCCCCAGGTGGACGCACAGTGCCCCTACCTTGGCTCGGCCCTGGCCCAGGTGGGAGCTCGCAGGGTCTCCGAGGTGACGAGAGGACCTGGGTGGCTGAACGCCCGGAGGGAGGGAAGCTGGGCTCCTGGGCTCCCTCTCGGCAGCTCCCTGATCACACCCCTTTTATAGAGCCAGGTGACGTCTGCCACGAGAGCCCACTCTGCCCTCCCTCCTCCTCGACCTCCCCTCCGGGAGACAGCGAGCCCCGACAGCGGCCTCCGCCCCCACGGAAGCTGTCCCTGGCGGGCTTTCTCACTCTCACTAGCCCCCCCACCCTCAGCCACCCTCTGCCCACCCAGACCCGCTCAGCGGGAGCCCCTCTGCCTCAAGCAGCGTGGACACGGGCCGTGTGAGGAGTGCGTGGGGGGGAGGTGTCAGTGTGAACACACCTGGTCTCAAGTGGCTTCGGTAAGGACAGGAAGGGGAGGGGGGAAGGACACGGGCTGGCTTGGGGACTGCTCACCCCCGACCTGCAACCTGCTCTGGGAGAAAACCAGGTCAGCTCAGGCCTCCGACCGACCCGGAAGGCAGCTCCCGGTCTGTGTCCTGCGACCAGGGGGGGTTCCCTCCTGTTTCCTGCCTTCGTCCCTTCTTTCCTCATTACTGAGCGCTTGCTCAGCACAGGGCCTTGAGGTGATGGTCAATGGGCGGGACAGGTGTGCGAGCAGCGGGCTCTAAGAAAGGAGAATGAAATGGTAGCTCTCTAAAGGGATGTACCTGGGAAGTGCTAGGGAAGGCAGACAGGTGGCAGCACATCCAGAGCTGCTACACCTGGGGCCCCACCCCGTGGTCTCATGGCACCTGCCATCATACTGTTTTGTGACTGCTTGGGTACAGCTCTTTGAGACCAGGGACAGGACTCCTTCCCCTTGCACCCTCCGCACCTACCCCATTGCTTGGTACGTGCAGAGAGCGCCCTCAGTAGATATTTGCTATTAATAAATGCATGCTTTGCAAGTGACTCCTGTCTTTTTTTTTTTTTTATCAGAGTCTCACTCTGTTGCCCGGGCTAGAGTGCTGTGACATCAGCCTAGCTCACAGCAACCTCAAACTCCTGGGCTCGAGCCATCCTCCTGCCTCAGCCTCCCAAGTAGCTGGGACTACAGGCATGCACCACCATGCCTGGCTAATTTTTTCTACATATTTTTAGTTGTCCAGCTAATTTCTTTCTATTTATAGTAGAGACAGGGTCTTGCTCTTGCTCAGGCTGGTCTCGAACTCCTGACCTTGAGTGATCTGCCCGCCTCGGCCTCCCAGAGTGCTAGGATTACAGGCGTGAGCCACCCCGCCCGGCCTCGTGTCTCTTTCTTTGAGCCTGCAAGAACTCCCTTTACCCTTGGACAAGGGGATCCCCAAGACAGGGACTGTTTCTTCTATCAGTCTGGGGGGGTCTCTGAAGGCAGGGGCTCCCCACACAGGAAGTTCCCCCAACACAAGCTCTGTGGTTGGAGCTCCGTGCAGAATAATCGCCTGATGTTTGAGCAGCACCCACCACTTGGCTAGAGCTCACCGCCAACAGGGGCATGCAAATGTATCGTTTCACTCATCAGGACTATTAAACACCGGATAAAAATGACAGCAGGACTGACCCTCATGGACCACAGCTTCGCCATGTGGAATGCCATGTGTGTGGCCTGCCCGGAGGCAGGGGATGGACTTAACAGGCCAGAGACACCCGAGTTGAGTCTCAGACACACTCACGGCTTGGGAATTTAATCTTCACTTTTCCTCCCATATAAATAGAGCGTGGGGCTGTGACGTCAGCCGCAGTCTCGTCTCCCTGGGGCCCGGGTCTCTCCTCCCAGCGGTCCTGGCAGCCTCCTGAGCTACTTGAGGGTTCGAGGCCAGTCACTCCGCGCCATCCTTCCTTCTGGGCTTGCGGAGGTCCGGACGGCAGGGAAGTGAGTCAGCGCCCGGCGGGGGCGTGAGGGGGTGGTCCCCAATTTCCCTCCAGCCCCTTCAACCAATGATCCAAGTTCAAGGAGCCTCATCTCTGTCGTTCAGACCATGGAGCTGGTGCCTTGAAGACTGCGGAACAGCTGTGGGAGCCAAGAATCATTACCCCAGACAAAGGGCGGAGAGCAGACTCAATGTCCAGGTTATTACCGAGCTGGCCTTGAGAGCCGGCAGCCGTTCCAGGCGCAGCTACGGGGAGGGGCGGCAGGGGACGTGCCCAGCTGGCGGGCGCAGCCAGGTGCTGGCCGGAGGCCCCCCGGGCTCCCGAGAGAGCTCATGCTCTGTCAGGGGCTCCAGAGAAAGGCAGGGCAGGGGCGGGGGTCACTGGCCATGCCTGCCTCCAGGACAGGACTGTCTGCCACCTGCTTTCCCTGCTGTCCTGGGCTGTCACACATCCTCTGCGTGCCTGGGGCCCAGACTCAGCCAGCCCCCCCCCCCCCGAAACCTCAGGCACCTCCTGGCTGAGTCTCTGAGTGGAGACTCCGGACAGTCTCTGAGTCTCCGTCTCTTTGTCTAGCAAGGAGCTACTCATTCGGGCACACCTGCTTGTGGGCTGCCTCACCTCATGCGTTCTTGTCAAGTGCAGAAGGCGCGGGGAGGACAAGAGGAGCTGAAGGCTGGCAGACCTAGGTTGGGGCTCTGGGGGCAGGGGGTGTCTGCCACCCCTGGGGCAGCAGTTTTACCAGTTCCGTGTGCTTCCCCCTCCCCAAGGCACCACCACCGAGCCACGAGCCACGTGCATGATCTGCTTACCGTGCTCAGGAGGGGGATGTTGGCAGCGTTGCCCAGGAAACCAAAGACGACAGGGAAAAAGCCCCTAGGAGCAGAGAGGGGAGGGAGGAGTCAGTGATGGCCCGGGGTTGGGGTAGAGGTGGAGAGCAAGGCTGAGGTCCACCAAGGACTCGAGCTGTGGCCCTGGGCACCGGGGGCAGGCTTGGTGCTGCACTCCTGTTTTTGAGAGGCCGCCAAGTGTAGTGGTTAAGGCAAGCAGGCCCTTGGGCCGGCGCAGTGGCTCCCGCCTGTCATCCTAGCACTCTGGGAGGCCAAGGCGGGCGGATGGTTTGAGCTCAGGAGTTCCAGCCCAGCCTGAGAAAGAGCTAGACACCGTCTCTACTGAAAAAATATAGAAAGAAATTAGCCAAACTACTAAAAATATATATAGAAAAAATTAGCCGGGCATGGTGGCGCATGCCTGTAGTCCCAGCTACTCGGGAGGCTGAGGCAGGAGGATCGCTTGAGCCCAGGAGATTGAGGTTGCTGTGAGCTGGGCTGACGCCACGGCACTCTAGCCCAGGTGACAGAGCGAGACTCTGTCTCAAAAAAAGAAAAGAATGAAGGCCCTGGGGTTCAAGTCTCGGCTCTAGCACTTATCGGCCCTGTGTGCACTTTGGCAAAGCCCTCAACATCTGAGTCTCAGTTTCCAGCCATAAGATGGGGCTAATATCAGTGGTATCTACTCAGGGGTCCTCAAACTTTTTAAACAGGGGGCCAGTTCACTGTCCCTCAGACCGTTGGAGAGTGTGGTGCACAGTCCACACATGCGCACTGTGGGCCCGGGGCGAGTCGGCTGCTAAGCAGGACAGGCAGCAGCAGCAAAAACACCCAGCAGGCGGGATAAATGTCCTCGGTGGGCCGCATGTGGCCTCGGGCCGTAGTTTGAGGCCCCCCCATAGGCCCTTACACAGAGAAATGCTGGCTTTTATTACAGTTACTCCCGTGCTTACTGCCGTGCTGGCCGAAGCCCTCTCGTGCTCCCTAGCCTGGGCGTGCAGGCTGCCCTGGGCGGAGGCTGTGCCCACGACTACGCTCCCCGTGCCTGGCGCCCCCCTGCACGCAGCCAGCCTGGCCTGCACCCCACTGCCAAACACACGCAGGCCAGGCCTGACGCGGGCACGCGTGGAGCTTCACAGGGCGTGGCGGCACGGGGCGGGCTGGGAAGGGAGCCCCGTGCACAGTGGGCAAGGGAGGAGATTGGAAACCTGAATCCTGGCTGGGCCGCCTCCTTTCCTCGAGCCTTGGTTTCCCCAGGCTCCACTGCATTCAAAGGTCCCGCAGGTGCCTTTGCCAAGGTTTTCTTTTGGTTTGAACTACCAATCTGCAGGGGCCCCACCCACTTCTAAGCCCACCCAGCCTCCCTCCTTCTCTCTCTCTCTCTCTGTGTGTGTGTGTGTGTATATATATAAATATATATTTTTAGACAGGATCTTGTTCTGTCACCCAGGCTGGAGTACAGTGGCATCATCATAGCTCACTGCAGCCTCAAACTCCTGGGCTCAAGTGATCCTCCTGCCTTGGATTATAGCTAGGATTATATCTGCCTCTTCACCATTTGTAGCTAGGATTATAGGCATATACCACGCCTAGCTAATTTTTGTGTTTTTTGTAGAGACACAGTCTCACTTTTTCTCAGGCTGGTCTCAAGCTGGTCTCAAACTCCTGGCCTCAAGTGATCCTCCTGCCTTGGCCTCCCAAAGTGCTAGGATTACAGGTGTGAGCCACTGCGCCCAGTCCTAGGCCCTCAATAAATGGTAATTCTTATTAGAATTTATTTATTTGTCTTCCCTACTAAATTGCAAGTTCTCAGGAACTTTCTCCTCGTTCATAGTGCCACATCCGTGCACCTAGCCCTGTACTTGGCATGCAGTAGGTGCTTATTATATAATATATTTGATGATTTGAATAAATGGCTGTTTGAATAATGACGTATTTGAATATTGAGTAAGCAGATGGCAGACATGTGTGAGAAAATTTAGTTTCTTGAAGCCACATGACCTGGAGTCTCTGGGGCCCAGGCCATTCAGGGTGTATATTCAAGGCTCCAAGAAGCAAGCTGGGGCTCCTGTGAGAACCCAGGGGTTCCTAACCCCCCACTATTTCCCATGATTGCATAAGCCACGATTCTTCCAGACCCAGTCACCCCCAGCACACCCCATCTCTCCACGGCACCCGCAGACATACGGTCTTCACTCCCACCCTGCTTTCCCCAACGCGCTTCCCTTTCTTTTCCTTCAGCACCTCCCCATGTTCTCTTCAGTCCCACCCACGCCTGGAGGTCTGTCTTGGGTCCTGCCTCCTCCAGGACACCACCCTGGCCTCTCCTCCGAGCTCCCACAGCCCTGGCCGTGGCCACACGTCCTCACTGAGGTCCACCTGCCTTTTACCAGGCTCGGGGCTGGCACAGGACAGGCCAAGGGGTGTGGAGCCACGAGCCGGAGACGCCTGGGCTGAGCGCCGATCTCCCACGCGCTGGGCGGGGCGAGCTCTCTGAGCGCGGGTTTGCCTGTCTGCCGAGCAGAGGACAGTCCTACAGCCGGCTGCGGGGCTGAGATGACCACTGTGCGTGTGCCTGGCAAAGGTCAGCTCTCTGCCCTCACCCTCCAGCTGGCCACTGGCAGGCCCTGTGTCTCTTCCCGGGTGACAGGCACAGCGCTGGGAACACAGTAGGTGCTCAATCAGTGTTTGCCAAAGGATGGGCTGATCCCGCCAGGGTGTCCTTCAGCCCAGTGCCGGAGGGGCCTCTCCAAAGCCTGAGCTGAGGCCCGTCCCCAGTTCCCACCTCCCGTGGCTCCCTCTCGTGCGGGGCCAAGTCCCAGCTTCTGCACACCCTGCTGGGGTGACCTCAGCTACCCAGACGCCTGGGCGGGTCTGTCCAGAGCGACAGGGATCTGCACGCACCTGAACAGGCTAAAGAACCCGTAGGTCTCCAGCAACATGCCCAGGAGGGGCCAGCGCAGGAGCACGATAACCACACCCCCCAGGAAGAAACTGGTCCCCTTGAGTTTGTGCCGCTGGAAGAAGAACGTGAAGGTCCTCCGCAGGCCGATGATGAAGGACAGGCCCGTCAGGAACAGCAGCTGTCGGGAAGGAGAGGAGTGAGACGCAGACACACCCACCCCGCTGGGCGCAGGGGTGAGGCCTGGCAGGGGTGAGGCATGCCAGCTCCTCAAGACATGTCAGAGGGCGCCCATCGACCTGGCAGAACCCCTGGGCCTCAGGGAAGTCGGGCTGGCGGGGAACAGAGCAGAGGCGGGCGGGGGTGGGGGTGGTGGTGGGGGGACGAGGAGAGCTTGGAAGGCGTCTCCTTTCCCACCCAATTCCTAGGATCCCGGACACTTCTTCATCCGTGACTCCGTCCCATCGTGCCTCCCAGGGAAGATGGACAGACAGGGAGAGTCTCTCCATTTCACAGGGGGAAAGACTGAGGCCTGAATAGGACAGGCAGCCACAGCCAAAATCACACAGAACATTTTGGGGCTCCACGTGGCCCTTAGATCACACTCCAGGCCTGCACTCGATGGCCCCGTCTCATCTTTGGCTTGGCTCCTATCGATCCCTTAAGAGTGCCCAGGCGGGTTGGGCCAGGTGGCTCACGCCTGTAATCCTAGCGCTCTGGGAGGCCGAGGCGGGAGGATTGCTCAAGGTCAGGAGTTCGAGACCAGCCTGAGCAAGAGCAAAACCCCCATCTCTACTAAAAATAGAAAGAAATTAGCTGAACAACTAAAAATATATAGAAAAAAATCAGCTGGGCATGGTGGCGCATGCCTGTAGTCCCAGCTACTCGGGAGGCTGAGGCAGGAGGATCGCTTGAGCCCAGGAGTGTGAGGTTGCTGTGAGCTAGGCTGACGCCACGGCACTCTAGCCAGGGCTCGTCAAAAGAGTGCCCAAGCACCGGTCAGATTTAACTCTGGCATTCTTCCAGCATGTCCCATGCTTCCCCTCCCTGGGTCCTTACCTTTCTCTTACTATTCCACACCCTTGCCCCAAGTGCTTTATCTGCCTCTGCACCATTTCCCTCGCTAATTCCTTTCCACCCTTCCCCAGTGGGGTGTGCTCGCTCCCCTCTGAGCCCCTTGTTTCACGGGAAACGTGTTTGTCCGCTTGTGACTTTACCACTGCCCCCCCTTCCTCCGCAGCCGCGCATGCGCGGGCTCCATCCCTGCCCTAGACGGTGGGACGCAGGTGGCAGAGACCGTCTCTAAGTCCTCTGCAACCCCAGGGCCCGGCCCAGAGCGTGAGAATCCGAGTGCTCAGGTTCTCCATGCCAGCAGGCTCTGCGGTCTCCTGCAACCCTCGCGTGCCCGATGGTGTCTGGCCCCTGGCTGGGCAGGATCTGCACGGTTGGGGCGGGGGAGTACGCGGGGTGGGGGACTCACGTTTCCGAAGGCCAGGAGCACCGAGTCAAAGTACAGGAGTGTCCCGAAGAGGATGAAGAAGACGCCGAAACCGGTGATGCCCACGCCAATCTCTGCAACAAGGGCAGGGGAGGTGGGGGGGTGGAGGGGGCTTGGGGGGCAAAACTTTGCCCGTCACCCACAGGACAGGGACCCTCTAGGGGGCAGCTTCCCAGCTCTCAGGGGGCGGTGGGATGGAAGGGACGGGAAGGGTGGAAATGAAGGTGTGCTGCCTGGCACCTGGGCTCCTCGCCTGGCCTCTTCTATGCACGACGGCCCGGGGAGAAGCCGGCTCCACCGCTTTATCCTCTCGAATGCTACTGTTATCCGGATCACGTCGGGCTGAGCACACCCTCTGCCTGCTCTGCTCCTGCCCCTGCAGCTGGGAACCGGGGACCCCAGCCCCCACCAGGACGGAAGGGTACCTGCAGACTCGGCACTGCCAGCCCCAGAGAGCTCAGGACCGCCCAGCAACCATGCCTTCCTCAACAACCTCCTCACTGTCCCCCTTCTCCTCCAAACCGCCCCGTCCCCAGCTCTCAGGCACTGACCACTCACACTTGATGGAGAAAACAGAAGTCACCTGTCAGGAATGTGTTCGTCCTCCCACTCCCCACCTGCACCTGCTCCCATCGTCCTCCTCCCTCCTGCAGCCGCGCCCGGGCCCCCACCCTCCAACTCTCTCTGCAGCCCCCGAAGTCCTGGGCAATTCTGCTGATGACGGCGGCGACACCCCCCCCACCCCCGTTTGCCATGCGCCTCTCAGGGCGTTCTTTGAAGCTGCAGGAGTTGGCTCAGAGCCAGGGAGCACAGCGCAGAAGTGCAGGACATTGAGGCCCGCTTGTTTGGTCAAGGGCTACGTTTTTGACATTTTGATACATGTCGTCACTCCCCACAGGAAGAGTTGTACCATACAGGATATGAAGCTCCTTTTCCCGTAACCCTTTCCATCACACGGAATTGTGCATTTTACCTATCTTTGCCGCCGTGATAGTCGACAGATGAAAATTCACTGTGTTCTTCATTTTAAAAATATTATACATTAAATTTTTAAACTTTAAATTCTGGTAAAATACACCTAAAATATAAAGTTTACCATCTTACCATTTAAAAATGTACAGTGCAGTAGTATTAAGTACTCTCACATTATTGAGCTGCCATTACCACCATCTGGCTCCGGAACCCTTTTCCTGGTGCAAAACTGAAACTCTGTACCCATTAAATGAATCCTCATTCCCCACTCCTGCTGGCCCCTGGCCAGCGCCCTTTCACTTCCTGTCTCTGTGAATCTGACTACCCTCTGAACTTCGTATCACTGGAATCACACAATATTTGTCTTTTTGTGACCATCTTATTTCATTTATCATAACATCCTCAAGGTTTCTCCATCTTGTACCATGTGTCATAATTTTCTTCCTTTCTAAGGCTGAACAAATATGTCCCTTGTATATTATGTATACACTACATTTTGTTGATCCGCTCATCTGTTGGTGGACATCTGGGTTGCTTCTCCCTTTTGGCTATTGTGAATAGTACTGCTGTGAATACGGTGTGAAAAGTCTCTCTTTAAGATTCTGCTTTCCATTCTTTTGGGAATCTACCCAGAAGTGGAATTGCTGGACCAATGGCAATTATATTTTTAATTTTTTTGATTTTCCGTTTTCCATAGTGGCGGCACCATTTTACATCCCCATCAGTAATGCGCAAGGATTCTAATTTCTCTGCATTCTTGCCAACACTTTTTCTGTTTTTTTGATAGTAGCCACACTTATGGGTATGAGGTGGTATCTCATTGTGGTTTTGATTTGCATTTCCCTAATGAGTGATGTTGAACACTTTTTCCTGTGCTTGTTGGCCATTTGTATATCTTCTTTGGAGAACTGTTTAAGTCTTTTGCCCATTTTTATTTTATTTTTTTTAGGACAGAGTCTCACTGTCACCCTGGGTAGAGTGCAGAGGCCTGATTATAGCTCACTGCAACCTCAAACTCCTGGACTCAAGTGATCCTCCTGCCTCAAAGTCTCCTGAGTAGCTGGGACTACCGGCGAGAACTAAGACACCTGGCTAATTTCTCTAGTTTTAGTAGAGACGGGGGTCTTGCTCTTGCTCAGGCTGGTCTCGAGCTCCGAACTCAAACAGTCCCCCTGCCTCAGCCTCCCAGAGTGCTAAGATTGCAGGCCTGAACTGCCGTACTTGGCCGTTTGTCCATTTTTAAATCGGGTTGTTCTTTTTGTTATTGAGTTGCAAGAGTTCTTTATATATTATGGATATTAACACTTTATCAGATACATAATTTGCAAATATTTTCTCCCATTCTGTAGGTTGCCTTTTCACTCTGTCGATTGAGTTCTTTCATGCACAGGAAGTTTAATTTTGATGTAGTCTGATCTATTTATTTTTTTTCTTTAGTTACCTGTGCTTTTGATGTCATATCCAAGAAATCATTGCCAAATCCAGTGTCACGAAGATTTCCCCTATGTTTTTTTTTAAGAGTTTTATAGTTTTAGTTCTTACGTTTAGGTCTTGGATCCATTTAATTTTTGCATATGGTATAAGGTAAGAGTCTGTCTTCATTCTTTTGCATGCATATATATATATATATATATATATATATATATATATGTCCAGTTTTCCCAACAAGATTTGTTGAAAAGACTGTTCTTTCCGTATTGAATGGTCTTGACACCTTTATTGAAAATTTTACTGGACTTGTTAACTAACACCTTAGAACTGATCCTAATTAACCTCTATGAAATTGGTATTACTACCACGTTTTTACAGGTAGTTGTTAAAAGTAAAAGGAAAAATTACTCTGGTTGTTTATAGGCAGAACTGTAAAAACAAAAACAAGTTTATTCAACTAGAGGTACTGGCTAAATTATATTTACAACTGAAAGAAAAACAAGACAATCATCTTCCGAGTAGTTAATCCTTTATAATCTGTTACTGTACAGATTTTAAGAGGATTAAAATCAATTCCAATACAGAAATAAGGTCAAAGGTCTCCTCTAAATCACTAAAAATATAGAGATGAGATTTAACATTTAAATTATAGACCGAAACCTCATTCAACTCATAGTCTGGCAAAATGCCAGTCTCACTGGCTCTCACTCTTGGCAGAAGCCGGATTTTGTTAGGAGGACCCAGGGCAATGTCATTTTTTTCAACACATCACCCAGCTGCCGAGAATCCATTTTCTACTAATGGCGGATTCCTGCTCTTTCTGACAAACCTTCAGGATCTATCTGACGCCTCCTCCTGCCCACCCGAATTAAATCTCTCGGAACCCAGGACAGCTGGGCAGATTGCAACCCCATAGGCCGTAACGAAAGTTGTGTTTTTCCTTCCACACTGCGTGATATTTCTATCCTCAGAGACAACAAGTGGAGGATCTAGAAAGCACATCTGCTTCGATTGTCATGTGTAGGCTAGGATATTGCGGAGAAAGACCACAACTATATTTGTTTAAGCTGAATGACAAAGGCGTTTTAAATGTTTACGCTTGTTATAAAATACCTGTTATTGGCCTACACCTGGCATAGAACACCTGTCATTGATTCCAGTTCTGACTACGCACCCTTCCCTCTATCTCCCTTAGAAGTTTTTTGTGTGGAAACATAATGTGAATATTTTACTGGGTTTTCGTTTTGTTTTGTTAAACTATCCGCATGTCCATCCTGTACACCCTCAAGAACAGCCTCACGCTCATGTTGCAGAAAGAGCGTGTTTAACAAACTGACACCTTTGTGTCTTCCCTCCTACGTGGCACTTTTTTCTGCAGCACTCATGCTGGCACGCGTGGTCACCGCCCTTCCGACTTGTTTTACAGTCTTCTTCAAGGGCTGGTGCAATTCTAGAATTTTCCTGTGATGGGGCAGCCTTCCGCATGAGCCCCACTTAGTGCTTCCAGCGTCCAGGGCTACCCGAAACCTCACAGAAAAGGGCCAGAGACTGGGTTTCTCGCACACAAGCTTCAGACCTTCCTGGGCCTCTCGCTTTGTCACTCAGCCCGGGGCTGCTCCTGCGAGGCAGAGACGCAGCCTGGAGTGACAGGTGTGCCCCTGCGCCCGAGATCCGCACAGGTGGGGCAGCGCGCCCCCTGCTGGAGGCGGCCACGGCTGTCCCAGCGACGCCCCCAGGAAGCCGCCGGGAGGCGAAGGTCCCGCGGCAGGGAGGCCTGGCTCTCCAGGGTGCCACCTGGTGGGAAGGGGAGCCCTCCCCAGACCTCGGAGACCGACCAGCTTAGGTCTCCCCGGCAAGGCTGCGCTGGTGCCCTGTGCAGCCCCTTGCCCTGCCCCTCCCGAGCGGATGCAGGTGAGCCAGGCTTCCCCAGCTCCCCACTGTGTAGCTCGCTTTAACGGTGCTACAACGTCTTGCTCCGGCTCCAAGGAAGCGTTGTATGGAGCCAGCAGAGGGGTCCCTCCGGCCCCAGGCTGTGCAATCAGTCTCAAACATCATTGATTGATGTTTTCCTTTTCCTTATTATTTTTTTTTTTTTTGAGACAGAGTCCCACTCTGTTTCCCAGGCTACAGTGCCGTGGCGTCAGCCTAGCTCACAGCAACCTCCAACTCCTGGGCTCAAGCGATCCTCCTGCCTCAGCCTCCCAAGTAGCTGGAACTACAGGCATGCGCCACCATGCCCAGCTAATTTTTTTCTATATATTTTTAGCTGTCCAATTAATTTCTTGCTATTTTTAGTAGAGACGGGGTCTTGCTCTTGCTCAGGCTGGTCTCGAACTCCTGAGCTCAAACGATCCATCCGCTTCGACCTCCCAGAGTGCTAGGATTACAGGCGTGAGCCACCGTGCCCGGCCTCTTTTTGCTTTTTATTTAAACAATCACAAACGTGTGGAAAAGTTGCAAGAACACTACAAAGAATCCTTTTTCCTGTACCATTTAAGAGTAGTTGCCTGATATCTTATCACCCCCGAATACTTTGTGTGGTTTACCTTTTTTCTCCTAGATAGCCAAGATACAACCACTAAAATTGTGAAGTTAATATTCATACATGACTCTCCTCTAACCCTCAGACCCCATTCAAGTTGCATCAGTTGTCTCAATAATATCATTCAGAGGAAAAGAGTCCAGCTCAGCATCACGCGTGGCATTGAATTGCCATGTGCCTTTAGTTTCTAAGTCTGGAAAAGTTCCTTGACATGACCTGATACTTTGGAGGACTTGGGCCAGTTATTCTGTAGCTGTCCCTCCGTTTGGCTTCGTCGGATGTCTCCTCACTACTAGGTTCAGGTTATGCACCTTAGGCAGAAATAGCAACAAGGTGCGATGTCGTGTTCTTCTCCTTGCATCCTGGTAGGTGATGCGTGATTTCGATTTGCCCCATTACTGATGATGTTTCTTGACTCTTTAGGTGGTGTCTTCCCCCACTATAAAGTTATTCCCGACCCCCTAACCCTACCCTGCAGAGATGCCGCTCACCCTACTTTGGCTACGACACTGTGCACCAGGCCACCCCCAGTGTGAACACCCTTCTCACCCAGCTGGGGCTCTGGCATGCCACTCTGGGTACCACAGCCCCCACCCCCACCCCACCACTGTCTGTCCCACCTGATGGTTTGCAGACTGAATCGTTCAGGAAGAGGAAGGAGGGACATGAAAAGAAGAAGGACCTTCATTCACTTTTCAAAATTAACAACCGTGGTTAACAGAATAATGAACACGCTGTGCCAGGCACAGTCTAAGTACGTTAGGTACGTTGATGCGTTTGATTTTCATAACTACCTATGGGGTAAGTACTGCCATTAGCCCCAGTTTACAAACAAAACTGAGACACAGGGGTGAAGTCACCTGCCAGGGGCACCCAGCCAGCAGCTGGCAGGACCAGAGTTTGAACCCAATCGTCTGGCTCTAAAAAGTAGCTTTAACCAACCTAGTCCGGTCCACTTCCATGGAAACTGCTCTTGCATTGGCCTTTAACGACCTCCATGCTGCCAGATGCGACAGACAGGTGTCAGTCCCCATCTCTCAGCGCCGACCACGCCCTTGTTAGGACAGGCTTCCTCTCGCCCCGCCTTCCTGGCTGGGATAGGGCTGGTCTAGCTGCGCCAGTCTCCTCTGCCCGCTCCTGCTCTCTCTTCCTCTTGGGACTTGAATTGTTCAGGGCTTGGAACCAACTCACTTCTCTTCTCGTCCTGTTTTCACACGTATCCCCATGTCTTTGAACATCTCTGTGTGCGGACGGTGTTGATGTTTATCTCTCCTGCCCGGGCTCCCTGTGAGCTTCCTAGCTCACACCCAGCCACTTACTGGGCACATCTGCCTGCTTTTCTCTCGGGCATCTTGACCTCGACAGGTCCCCAATGGAGCTGTTTATCAGTGTCTTCCTTCCTTCAGCCTGCGCCTCCCTTGTTTTCCCCAACTGAGTAAAAATGTCACCGCTCAATCCACCACTGGGTTTTCTTGCTGCTTCTTCCAAAGTGGATCCTGAAAGCTGTCCAGTTCTCTCCATTCTTACCACTTGATTCCCAGCCACCGTCATCTCTTCCCTGGACTCCTGCAGCAGCCCCCATTTAGCCTCCTGCTTCACTGTTGTTTTTTTAGAGACAGGGTCTTGCTCTGTCACCCAGGCTGGAGTGCAGTGGGCGATCACAGCTCACTGCAGCCTTGAACTCCTGGGCTCAAGCGATCCTCCCGCCTCAACCTCCCAAGTAGCTGGGACTATAGGCATGCATGTGCCACCACACCTGGCTAATTTTTCATATTTTTGTACAGATGGGGTCTTGCTGTGTTGCCCAGGCTAGTCTCAAACTTTCAACCTCAAGCAATCCTCCTGCCTTGGGCTCCCAAGGCACTGGGATTACATGTGAGCCACCACCACGTGTGGGCTCCTGCTTCATTCTTGCACCCCCCTCCCAGTCCTTTTCCACACAGCACTCGAGGATCTTGAAACACAGACAACCCCATGACATTAGTGTCCTGTTTAGTAGCATCCTTCCTGCTGCCCCCGAGCTTAGAATGCAGCAGAACCCTCTCGTCACACCATGGCACAGCGCCATGCCTGACGGGGCCCGGGTCTACCTGTCCTCCCTCATCCTCTGCCACTGTCCCTCCTGCCTGCCACGCTCCCGCCACACTGCTCTTCATCGCCTCCATGTGAGCCTTCCTGCCTCAGTGGGGCCTTTGAACACGCAGTTTCCTTGTTCAGAACACCCTTCCTCCCGTTCGTTACCTGACAAACGCATGCTCGTGCTCCAGGTCTCAGCTCAGTTGTCAGTTCCTCGGGGAAACAAACCCAGTCCACGCTCTGTCCCCTGACCTAAATATGGCTCCCTTATTCCTCTCTCTCATAGGACTTAGCACATTCTTCACGGGCTTATCACATTTGCTAAGAGAATACTCGCTTGCAGGCTAATTGGTTTGCTACATTGTCAGCCTCAGACCTCAGCCCTCTTCTCTCTCTATTTTATCCCCCAGGTCAAGTGGTTTCCAACCAGCAGCAGGGGGTGGGGGTGGAGAATGGGGAGGATGATTTTGTTCCCCAGGGGATATTTGCAAATGTTTGGAGACATTTTTGACTGTCACCACTTGGGTGGGAAAGGGGGTGCTCCTGGCTTCTAGCAGGTGGAGGTCAGGGATGCTGCTAGAATCCTCTATCACACAGGACAGCCCCCCGCAACAAAGAATTATCCCACCCCAAAACGTCAGTAGTGGGGAGGCTGAGAAACCATGCCCTAGGTGGTTTCCTGGACTGTCATGGTTTGAAATGCCATTTACACGAAGGCAACTTCCAAATGTCTCCCTCCAGCCCAGGTCTCTATCTGGAACTCCAGGCTCCTCCTGCCCACTCAGCAGCAGGAACTGCTAACTGCCTGCTTGACATCTCACCCAGACGTCTGACAGCACAAACTCCAATGGCCAAAACCCAGCTCCCGCTCTCCTTCCTACTCAGCCCTCCCAGGATAAAAATATAGGAGACGTTCTTGACTTTTCTTTCTCTCACACCCACATCCAATCCATCAGCAAGCCCTCCCTGCAGTTTCCTGAAGACACAGCCAGCGTGGAGCATCCCCCGCCTCCTCCCTGCCAACGCCCTGGTCCTCCACCGCCTGTCGCTCAGGATTGGCCTCCCTGCTGCTCCGCTCCCCCCATGTAGCCTGTTCTCGACCCGGCACGCAGAGTGATCTTTTAAACATGCAAATAGAACTTCTCATGCCTCTGCACAAAACCCTCCAGTGGTTTCCCGTCTTATGCAGATAAAACCAAAGTCCTGACCATGGCCCATAAGTCTCTTTGTGGCCTGACCCCTCAGGAACCAAACTCTTAGAGTCTAAGAGTCTAAATCAGACTCTCCCCATCTACTGCTCACTTCACTCCGGCCTCCTTATTGTTCTTCAAACACCCCAAGTATGCTAACGCCCCAGGGCCTTTGCACTGTCTGTCCCCTCTCCCGGGAACATTTCCCCTCCAGATAGCTGCGCGGCTTTGCTCCCGCACTCCCTGCAGGTCTCTGTATGCAGGGCACCTTCCCTGAGCACCCTGGATAAAACAGCAGCCCCTCCTACCCCGAACTCCATAGCCTCCTTACCCTGTTTTATTTTTGCCGGGAGGACTTATTACCAATGGACATACTACATGGTTATTTCTTCATCGGTTAACTACCTGTCACCCCTCTCTAGAATGCAAGCAGGGAGCAACATCTGTTTCACCCACTGTCATATACTCCCTGCTCAACACAGCGCTTGGCGCATGGCAGTGAACGAAAGAGTATTGCCGCCGCCGGTTCAGCAGATGAGAAACTGGGGCTCAGAGGCTCTAAGTGACTCACCCAAACCAAGTCCAAGAGCCCCAGGGGTTCCCACCAGCCCAGACCTGTTGGCTACCTCCCTACCCCTTCCTCAAAGGAAGGGAGGGGATGCTTAGGAGTGAGGATATGAGGGCCTGGGCAGGGGAGTGGACTGTGGTTTCCGACCCTGGGGCCAGAGGAGACACGGAGGGTTTGTGGGGAAAGGTGTCTGGATGGGCAGAGGCCTCCTGAGTCCACCTTTGTGGCTTCCCAGGTCTGAGAATCCTGGACTGGAGAGAGGTTGGCTTGGCTGGTGAACTTGCTGGTTCCCCGAGGCAGCAGCCTCTGGCTACCTGTGGCCCAGGGCAAGGCAGGGGAGCCACACCCCACCCCGCCACTGCCTCAGGGATGCCAGCAAAGCAGCTCCAGGCCCTGGCTCCAGAGGTCAGTCTGTAGGTTCCCCGGAGAGAGGGCGCTGGCTGGGAGGGCTCGGCCCCACCCACCCGAGCCTGCAGCCCCGTGGCAACCCCGCTCCCTCCCGGCAAGCCCGGGTCGTTCCACTCACTCTGCCAGTCGGTGATGGAGATCATGCTGCACCCGGCCTGGGGGGCCTTCCGGCTCAGCGCTGGCAGTCGGGGAGCGGCCACAGGGACCGAGCCTGTACATGGCCACGGGGAGCTGACCCTTGGTAAGTTATGAAATGAGCTTCTTGTAAATCATTAACTCCCCTCCAGCCCCGCCCCCCAACACA
The DNA here is from genome assembly GCA_008750895.1 of Mirza zaza. NCBI lineage: Eukaryota > Metazoa > Chordata > Mammalia > Primates > Cheirogaleidae > Mirza > Mirza zaza. The sequence continues at coordinate 10,177 of VSMD01064221.1, read as the reverse complement.
CAAATGGCCCCTTAAAGTCACAGGCTTTCTCCTCCAGTTCTCCTCAGAGGGTACTGCTCCCTCCACCCCCCCCCACCCCCCGCCCCAGAGGAGGCAGTGCCTGCCTGGCCCTGTCCATGCACCCCCATGACCCGAGGCTGAGTTCAGGGGCTCCTATGTCCTCGACAAAACCTGGATTGCATATGGAAGAGTGGGGGTCCACGTGCCCAGGCCCCTGGGGGTGCCCGGCTTCCTTGCTTGGTCTGGCAGAGGGTGTGGGAAGAGTTGGAATCCGTGCATCTCTTTGGAAATGCACCAAATTCATCTTGAGCTGTCAAATTTTCCTTGTTATTACACATGCTGGACGGTAGGGGGCGATGAGCAACTGAGTCAAACCCGTTGCCGACCTCATGGTTGAGCAGCATTCGGTTAAATCCAGGGCAAAAGTGGCACGAGGGAGTTAGACTCAGGGCTTCGACCTCCTTTCCCCCAGCAGTGTCCAGCGTTGGACTGTGAGGTTGAGCTATGGAAGACAAAGCCTTGAATTTGGGCTTAGAGTAGGGCTGAACAACGCAGGAGGCCTGGTTCTAGTCTCGGCACCGGCTGTGTAGACATGGTGTCTACATCCTGTCCTCCTCTGTGGGGGAAGGAGGGGCAGTCACCCCCCCCAACCCGCTTTCCCACCGCAGGGCGGTGTCTCCTTTGTAATGTCTCCTCTACCCAGAAATGAAGTCCATAGATGATATGACTAACCTACACACATCATTTTAACAACTCAAATAAAGCTAACCATAATAAAAAAGCGACAGAAGAATAATTTATAATAAAACACAATGTCTCATAATGTAGAAATGCTCAGAAAAGACTTACCAGAAGACATAAGTAAAATGGATTGCCTGCACCTACATATAGCTCTTATATTTGAATGGAAGATATTCATTCAAGAATGAATTGGATTAGTCAAAGGTCATGTTGGGTAAAAAAAAAAAAAAGAATGAATTGGACATGAATGAATGAATTGGATTCAAGAATTGGATAGGGCCAATCTCTGTAAAAACAAAACCCAAAACCACACACGTGCAAGAAAACAAGAGTAGTTGGGAGTGAACGCCAGACTAAAAGCTGTTAGGTAAGTAATAACAGACGAGAGGTACTTGCATATGATAAGGGAAAGAGGAGAACCACCTTAGTTGAGATAGGGATGGCATAGCAGGGCACATTAGAGAACACAGGGGGAGGTAATGAGGAGGCAATGTGGTGTGTGTGTGTGCACAGGAACGAGTCTTACGGACATGTGCATTGTCAGAATGGCTCCCACGGAACCGGGTTGCGATGGAATATCACAGTCACGTGGATCTCTGTCTTGAGCTGCCATCGCATGTTGAGATAAAAGTCTGTCTCCGGGACCTTAAAAAGCCTTGGAGATCACATATTTCCAATGGGCGACGGGGGATGGGGAAGGGAGGATGGATTGGGAAGAGAAAGGGTGTTGGCAGCAGGTTAGAGCAATTGCATCTGGGCCCCAGGAAAACGACAGGCAACTCTCCCGACATTTCCACACCATCCCAACAACATGGGTGTTCACCCTTGGGCTGCAAAAAACTTCAAAATATAAAGTATGGCAATGCCATGAAATCATTTCTGAAAACTCCTATTAAGGAGATCTAATGAGATCGCCTGCATTTCAGGTATCTCTGCTTTAATGAAGTTTGGTTCTCTCAAACCTCTTCTGTTAAGTATTTTCCGTCTCTTTGCTGATTCAGTAATAACCTACTGATTGGAACTGTTTCCGATCAAATATGCGTGAGTTTAAATCTTACAATACACAGTGTAGACGATGCATGGAGTAGATTATTCAATAATTTTGAGACGATGTGTTTATTCTATTTACGTTTCTTCTGCACGATAACCATCTCCTAACTTCCTGAGTTATTCATGACATTTGTCTCTAAAAGCTTATAGAAACTGTTTACTGTTACTATGAGCTGAAGTCCGACCCACCTGTGCTGGTCGTGGGCTTGTTCCTGTGGCGCATTCTAGAGCTGTGCAGGAAACGGGATAATCCTTTGTTTTGGAAACCTGTCCCGTGCTTTGCAGTCATTAAATGCCAGTGAGAGTCGTGTCCCCTTATCGTCGAGACAACCTAACACCCCCTAGAGGACAGTCTCACCCCCAGTGAAAAAACTGGTAGGTTAAGAGCTCAGGCTCTAAAGTCAGAGAGCCCCGGGCTCCATCCTAGCTCGGGAGACCCGGGGCATTTTATCCACGCTCTCTGCGCCTCAGCTGCTTGGATAATAACAGTCCCTACGGCATAGAGAGAGCGTGAAGATCAGTGAGTAAATCCAGGGGAAGTGCATAGAACCGGCACCTGGTGCGTGGCTAGCACTTACTGAGCCGTTGTTATTACTGCTGCTACCCTAGTATAGGTATAACGATTACTCCTGCTATTATTAGTACACTGTTGATATGCTGCTGTGTGAAAGGCTTCTGCTCTCACCTCCAATGTGGTTCTAAACTGCCCCCCTGGTGTATACCCGAGCCCGCCCACCCCCAGCCTTGGAACCCACCTGTGAGCCAGGAGAACCGCAATCTGGGGGAACTGGGCCCTGCTGGCCGGATTCTCGGGTACTGGCGCTGAGCCCAGAGGGGCTGTCCATCGTCCACGCTCCCGGAGAGGGGCCCTTCACAGGGGCAACCCCAGGACGGAGGACGGAGGCCCTGGAAGGCTGGGACTGGCCCCCACCTCGGCGGTCTCGTGGCCACTGCGAGGGAAGGGGTGGGGCAGTGCCCCTGGGGGCTGGACGGCAAGGGCCCCGCAATGTCCCAGCGACAGCGATGAAGCTGGTGTAGGAGGGGGCCTGGAGAACCTTCTCCTTCTCCCCTCATCGTGCCCCTGCTGGGGGCCGGGGGCCTCACAACGTCACCCCCGCTTCCTCACATTTGGAAACGAATTCAGGTTTTCCAGGTGTTTTCCATCCATCTTCTCATTTGCCTTCCTTGAGAGCTCCATAGATGGTGGTTGAAATCTCCAGTTTATAGACAGGAAAACAGACACTCCAGAATTGTAGTGACGTGTCCAATTTTCATGTAGCTATCGGTAGCCAGGAGCAGGGCCAGGAGTTGGGCACAGCCATCCCAGTAGCCGTCCCTGTAACACCGCCGTGGCTCGGGGTGGGGCGGGTGGGGGCTGGCGCGGCCGGGTGCCCGGCAGCAGCAGGGTCTGAAGCTCGGCTGCCTCCCCCGGCCCCACCAGGCCTCTGTTCAAGAAGAAGCATGTGATCGCACAGTTACAGGGCACTGCTCCTTAAAGGACAGCCTGCCTGTTGCTTTCTCATTTGTGTTTCTCAACTACTGTCCCTGTTTCCAAACCCACGCCTGGCCTGGTCAGGGGTTGGTCTGGGCCGGGAGGTGGAGTGGGCAGGCACCCGCTGCCGTCGTCCTTGGAGAGGAGGAGCCAGCCCCAGGTCGTGGATGCAGGGACACCTGCCTGTGGTGCTCTGTGGTCTCACGTCCCACCTCCTCTCCAAGGCCCTGCCTGGCTCTGCCCAGATGGAGGCTGCAGCCTCCAGAGAGCGACAGGTTCTCCAAGACACCTTCCCCCTCCTCACAGGTCTCTGTCTCGGGCCCACATCTAGTCCCGACTCTCCCTTGGTTCACGAAGGACATCAGGGTTTATAGCTTTCCTGGGGAAGTCGCAAAATCCAAAATCGAGTCATATTGAACAAATGACCACCACTCTGCCAGCCCTCAGAGATGAGAACAGGTGTCCAGAATTCAGCATCCGCTAACAAAGCCAAACAGATGCAAACTCAGGAATCGGAGCAGGCTTGCTTTCTTGTCTCCCCTCCTTGGTTTTCTTCTCTTTCTAGAACAGTCCCTCCCTCCGACAACCTGCAGAAGCCCAGCGGAGGACTGCCAGGAACCCGGGCTCACCTTTCCTGCCCACGACCCAGCCCGTAGGATTCACAGGGCTTCCTGACTCTTAATCCTCCCAGAGATTTCAAGTTGAAAAGCTCTGGTAAAGTCCTTGGCACTGAGTATCCGTAACCGATAACCACTAAATACCTGCCAAGAGAAATAAACCAACGCAACGGAGGCCGAATGAGAATTGGGGAGGTCGTTCTGGTACTTCCCACCAAATCATACACCTTGTACAGCAGCAACCAGGAATAGCTAGGAAATCGTTTTCCTCTCCTACCTCCCTGCCCTCTGTCTCAGAGGCGAACCAAGGGGACGGTGGCAGGGCCCAAAGCACCTGACACTTGCATTGTGCACGAGGTCAGGATCTCAGGGCTGAAAGGGCGGCCCCGGGTTGGTAGGGCACCCCCAGCCCCAGCTCGTGGGGAGAGGCCGGCAGCACAGGCTGAGGTGCAAGGGGAGACGGGTGATACGGTTTGTGCCCGGCCCGGCCCCTCCAACCCCCTCCCCGTTTCCTGCCGAGCCTGTAAGTTGTCACGGACCCCACGGGCAGCCACGGACGTGGAGTGGGAGACACACACCGCATGTGCAAACCATTCGTTTTATTTCCTGTACCGGGTTTATACAAACTTGCAGGATACAAATGCAGAGTTCACTGGGATTCTTCGGCCACCTAAATCTAGAACCACGGCTGCCGGGAGGAGGACGCAAACTCTCACCTGCTTCGTCCCCCAGGTGCGTGTCCTCCCTGGGGAGGGCGTCGGTGGCTAGAAAGATGCTAAGGGATGGGATACAGCTGGTTGGTCCCCCAACAGAGATGCCCTCTACTTAACCTTAACTCTCCTTCTAAGGTCACTTTTACACTAAATAAAGACACTGAGATCATAAATTTCCTTGTATGGTTTATTGTCTAATACTAGCAAATCAAATTGGCCCCAATATGTGCATAAATAGATATGTGTGTGTATATATATGTATATATATAATATTTTTCCTTAGTTTTAAGAGCTGCCAGGTGGAGGGTGCTGGACAGGGAAAGGAATTGCTTCCCTCTTGCTGTGGTCAGCCCTGCCCCAAGAACATGCCTCTGGCAAAGGCAGGAGAGCACACCTTTAAAGTGACAGTAGCAGTGTTTCATTGCAGCCTCTTGGACATTGATCAGGGAGGTAATGTGCCAATCAGGAAGGCCCTGGATGAATAACCAGGGCTTCCCCAGTGGGTTACTTAGCCCGGGGCCCCCCGTCTGGGTCCTGTTCGTTCACAGCAAGATGCTCTAGACTGGGAACACGGTGCCAACACACGCCGGCCTGGAGCCCTGTGCTAAAACTCTGGATCTCATATCTGGACAAAGATTTCCATCCTGCCCAAACCCTTGCAAGGTAAGGGCCCCCTTGCCTAGCGCGACGGTTGCTGAGCAGTTTAGGGGGCTGAGCTGGCTCAGTTCAGCAGCCCTGGTGGTGGCGGCTGCCAGAACACAGTCCCGAGGGCTTCTTGGGCAAGGCTGAGAGATGCCACATGGTCTGCAGGACCCCCCTCAGCGCGGACGCTGATTTCACAGTCTGGATGCCAGACAGAGGTGCCATCCACTTAAGAACACCCCCAGACCAAGGTGAAAGGTCACAGAGGGAGACAGATGCCATAAATGTGACCCAGACCAGAGGGACCAAGTGAAAGGTGTGAGAAGCCCAAAGAACCACGTGTTGGCACTGAAGGACCAGAGATGGCACGGAGGCTCCCAAGCTGCTTCCTCTGGGCTCTGCAGCATGTCTTGGGGCCGTCAAGGCCACTCTTAGTGCTGCCATCAGACCGCTTGCCCTTTCCAGCAAGCCGAGGAAGAGGGGTGGCCCAGCAGCCCGTCAGGGGACCGTGCGTGCCTGCACGGGCGTCCTGTGCGTACAACTGTGCACAGGTCCTGCAAGAGGATTCACGTCTGACAACCCTCAGAGGGTCATCAGGAACTGGCCGTGTCACCACACCCCTAGCCCAGGACGTCCGAGGGAGCACCCCGCCCTGGCAAGGCGCTCTCCAGGGGGGCTCTGGGGACAGTCCTTGCCCACTGTGGAATGGGGAGGGAGGAAGGGAGGCGCTGGGGCAGAGGTCAGAGGTCAGAGGTCAGGGTGCAGGGTTGGGACCTCGAGGCCACTGCCCTGGTCTCCTTACATCCTCCGCCAGTTCCATTCGGACACTGACACTTTGAAAATAGATTTGCTTTTTTAACAAAAGCGTAAACCAGATCTGTCTTTAAGTCTTTCCTCTCCCCTTCTTTGGATCAAAAAGGCAAGGGGTGGCCTGGGTACGCCAGGAACAGCATGGAGAATGAGGGAGAGAAAACAGGCCTGGGCGGGAGCTGTCGGAAAGGATCAGGCGTTGCAAACAAATATATATATATTACGTATATATCTATAATATGTATAATCTCCAGAAAACATATATTAAGGCATGTGAAGCAACATAAAGAGCCAGCTTTATGGAATCAGAGATGGCAGAGAGGTGGCAGAGGCGCAGACACTATTTCTTGGTATTCTACATGTATTTCTAAAAATATTACTTAAAAAAAAGGAGAGACGGAGAGAGGGGCAGGCATGGAAGGCTCTGAACACTCTGTTCCTTGTGGAGGAGGAAGGCGTGGGGAAAGAGGGAGACCTGGGAGCCCGTCCCACCTGCCAGGGTGTGGAAGAGAAGGGACGGATAACGGGTGTGGACGCCGGGAAGATGGGAGATGTAGCCGAAGGTCACGCCCAGGGAGCCTGCTAGAAGTGGAGATCGGTGAAATCCTCCGAAGCACGAGCATACCCTAAGCACCTAGAACAGTGCCCGACACATACAAGGTGCTCGATAAACAGTTGTCGAGTGGATCGTCGTCTGTACTTGCGTATGAACCAGTCACTGTCCCGGCCACGGGGGAGTGGAGCGGAACTGGTAGAAGGTAAAGTAGTTGTTCTTGGGGACCGCTTGAGGCCAGGCCGAAGTCTCTGGGCAGCAACTCTGCAGCTAGCAGCCCTGGGGGGCCCAGGCGTCCCCGGCCTCGCTCTCCTCCCTCCTCTCTGGCCGCCACGTGTCCAGGTGGGTGGCGCAGAGGAAGAGCGCACTTTGCTTTTCTGTTTCTCCCACACCGGCCCGCCTGGCTGGGTTGACTGCGAAAGCGCCAAGCCTCACCTGGTCCTCACCTGGGGTCCTGGGATGAGGGGTGAGGGCCCTGGAGTCGGAGCTGCTAGATCGAGGCCTCGTTCCCCCTCCCCAGCACACGCTCAGCGGGCCCACTGCACGTGCCAGAGGGAACGGGGCAAAACGATCTCACGGAACTGTTAGGTAAGACCCCAAGGCTGACCGACCCTACCTGAGACGAGCTCTCCTCTGGCCCTCGGCCGGGGTGGGGACGCAGACAGCAGGCACAGACCCCCACAGAGCCATCGCCTGGGCTGCCGCTCCCCGCCCCCTTCACTCCACACCTAGGTCCCCGCACCAAGCACCTCCACTGAGGCCACCAAGGGCTCCAGGGGTGGGTCCTCCTGGGGGTGTGGTGGGGGGAGCAGAGGTGACAGTCTGGCACCGCACTGGGCACTAACCTGAGGCTCCACCTGGGGACACCAGTCCCACTCCCCTTTCCATTTCCCTCCTTCCCGCTACACTTGCCAATGCGCCTGCTGCCGCCCACGCTCCAGGGCCCTCCCCGTCCCTTTGCTCCGCTTCCAACCTGCCCTCAGACGCTGCACGGACCTGCTACCCTCCAGCCACAGCCAGCACTGTCCCCTCTGGGGGCTGAGAAGCTTCTCCTCGTCTCTCATCATCTCGTCTTTGGCTCAAGCAGGGTGGTCAGTGTCCCCGGGACCCCAGAGGAGCACCCAGAGCAGAGAAGGGCGGAGCCCTGGGTACGTGGGGGCAGCAGGGCTGGTAGGGCACGGCCAACAGCTGGTGGTGCCGTCCTTGGTGTCCCGTGGGCTCCGAGAGGCAGACTGTCCATCTCCTCTTCACTCCTAGCCCTGAACTATGATAGCCAAGGGGGTGCTCCCCAACAGGGCACGTTCTCCAACACGGAATGTTCCAGTAGGGTCACCACAAACCCAGCCGGAGCGAGGCTGAAGCTCCCGGCAACTCAGGCATTGGTGAGGATGGCGCTCCCCCCTGCCAGCTCGGGTCCTGGCCTCGGACCGCAGTGTGTGTGAGCAGCGAGGGCTTCAGGGCCGGGCCGTCCACGCTCCTCTCGGCAGCAGCCCCGGGCCCCCCACCGGGTCCCCTGCGACATTTCCACGGGAGCGCAGGGGCAGGGGGCTGGGGTGGGGAGCCGGGACCCCAGGTGGGCAGAGGACGGCTTCAGAATGTGGCCCTGTGGAGCTTCATGGCGTTGGCCTCAGCCAGGGCTTGCACTGGGAAAAAGAGAAAGGAGGTGAGAACAGGGCCGCATGGAGGTGTGACGATTCCAGACACCTTCCCAGGAAAAAGAAGTCTCATCCTGTAAAACCCTGGTGGAAAACCACCCACCTCCCCAACCCCGAGAGAGGGGAACAAAGGAGTAACAGTCGGCCCGCTGTCCTACTCGCCTGGCCGTGGGCAGTGTGAGCTGGGGTGAGGGAAGGGCCTGCAGCCTCTGCTATAGTTGTACAGTGTTACTGTGATTTACAGTAAGAGCTGGGAGTGGGCAAAGAGCTCCTGGGGGCTCCTGGGGGTCCTATGGGACGCTGTGCACGCCCCCAGATGGAAGCGTGCTGGCTGGCAGCAGGCACGGGAGTGGAGTGGCAGGGAAGTGCCTTCCCTGACAGCAAAGGGTGAGGGCTCAGCTCCCTGCTCCGTTGCCCCGTCTGCTTTTGGAGAAGCAAAGGCCATGGGCATCGTCTGCTTTTGGAGAAGCAAAGGCCATGGGCATCGCAACGTCCAAGAAGCAGCCCTGCCGGCCGGCTCTAGCCCCAAACGACGTGGGGGCGCTGGCGGGCTCAAGCGCATGGTGGGTGGATGGATGGATGGGCGGGAGGGTGGAGGGATGGGTGCATGGGTGGAGGGAGGGGAGGCCGGGCACAGGCCACTGGGGTGGGGGAGAAGCAATGCCAGGATGGGAGGGCTGGATGGGTCGGCGGGGGAGGGGAGGGCCCCCACTCCCAGGGGGATGAGGTACAGTAGAAAAGTGCTTACGTCAGAGCTCAGACCCGCATGGCATGGCTGCTGTCGGCGCCCCGTGGGGGTTCAGACGAGAGGGGGTTGGCTGGTGGAGTCGGGGAGGCAGGGGAGGTGGGAGGGCTTGGGGTGGCACATTGCACTGGAAACAGAAATGAACAGGCAGGTGAATGGGGGCGCCGGAGCAAGCAGGGCCCTCCTCAGGCGGGGAGCAAGGCGGGGAGGCAAGCGGAGAGGAGCGTGAGCTCAGGGCCTGCTCAAGCCGGGCCAAGCGGTCCTGCTCCCCTGGCGCGGAGGGGAGCGTGAGGCCCCGAGGAGACCTGGCCCCATCCAGGCTCTGCTGGGGACCAGTGTGACTGTGCGTGGGATGGCCTCTCCGGGCCAAGGCTCCCTCCCATCCGCACAGCGGGAGGTTCCCGGACCTCTCCCCTACCGTGCGGATGGAACAGGGAGTGGCGCTCTCGGTGCAGTGGCCATCGGCAATGATAATGATCAATAGTGCAGTAAAATCACACCAATCCAAATCATCAGGCCCCCATTTAACAAACAGATAGAAGTGAACTGCCCACTCTGTTGATCAATGCCACGACGACAACAGTGGCTTCTGATAAGACTTCAAGTGAGTTCTGTTAGCCTGGGCACGGTGGGGGGCTCCGAAATGCAGTCCCTGCTGCCACTGGAGACCCCCCTTGCATCAATCCAGGTAAGGCAAACTTCAGCCCAACCCTGAACAAATCAATCGTTGCAGCCTGAAAGTGGTGATATTTGAATTGATGAGATTTTACTCTATTATCATTATTATTCCATGTTGAGCACACACAGCAAGTAGAAGGGCAATGAGGGGGGAGGAGACACATCACTGGGGACAAGCTCTACGCGGTCCAGACCCCTGTGTATCTTCACCGTGGCCGAGAGGCAGGAGGATGGCAGAGACAGCGTCCTCACTCAGGCTGGGAGAAGAACCAGACCTCAGCCAGGCTCGCACTGCATTGCCACCAAGGCAGGGGTCCTGACATTGAACTTCCCGGTTCCCTGCCCTCACCTGAGATCGCCTTCCCTGCCCTCTATCCAAGAGAAAGGGCCGACGTGGCCATTGTACATACACCCACACGCGCACAGAACACACGCAGCTCTTGCATGGATGCGGAGTTGTGTCTGCCTGCACACGGCACGT